>CM018042.1:6976536-7161536 GCA_008638375.1 Nyssa sinensis | reverse complement strand
AAATTTTTGTGGGTACTTTGATTTAAATCTTTGTCCTTGAACATACTTGAGCACATAGTCATTTTTTCTCTTTATCCCATTTTGCTTATGAAGAGAATGAGTTGAATTAACTGGGTCAGGGAAGTTCAATATTGCTTTGCTCTAGAATCCGTTGATGAATCCTTGAGACGAAATCCTAGTTGATACCAAATATTAGAGACATGATCTAGGCCATTTTTTTCATAACCAAAAAGCCTTCCCAGCCATCCTAGTTATCATGCCATCATTGCATGGTGTATTTTCATAGTCAACCCCCTTGAGCCTTATGTGTCATCAGCCTTTATTTGCTCTTTTAACTACATAAACCATTCCCATTCTAAGCCTGAAAAATCATGAATTTACCTTTTACAATTTGAGAAGATACTTTGGTGGAAATTTCCACTTGAAGAGAAAGTTAGTTCAAATGAAATATTCTACATTATGTTTGCTTTGTTGGGTCAAAGTGTGAAGAGAAAAGCAAAGAAAGTGAACGAAAAAAAATAGGTATTTTTGCTGGGTTTTTCTTTTATGTAGAGGTGATTTATCCATTATAGCAGAAAAAAAAAAAAAAAGAGTATAAGCATATTGTTAAGAAAGAGCTATGGTTTGAATCTTGTGGAATTCTATTTTATTGTTATTTCCACCAAGTATTTTCCCAGTTTACTTTGAATTCTCATATCCATTTATTTCTTAGCCCTCACCTTGTGGCTTGTCATTACAACCTAATTAAAGACCTTTTGATCTCTGATTTTGGTGTTGACTACATTAGTGGAGAGGATTTTTGAAAATTAGACTTATGGGGTTAAGTTTTGAGAGAATTCCTTTAGTTTCAGTTGTTCTACTTTTATCAAAGTTTGCAAGTGGTTTGGAGTTAAATTGACTATATCACACACACTCAAGGTCTTAACACACACTCAAGGTCTTAACGTTAGGTTGAAGTAAACGCTTACCTCTTGCTTGACAAATTGCTAAATTTTTGATTGATTTGTCTGCTATCTTTGATGTTAAAAGAGTAAGATGCTAGTGATGAAATCTAATTTCAGATCATGGCTTGGTGAGTAATAAGATTTTTCTATGGGGTCTAGTTGATATGGTCTATATTGTTTTCTTTTGTTTGAGGACAAACAAAGTTTTAAGTTTGGGGGTGTTTGATGACTTGCCTAATTTAGAATATTTTATCACTCCTTAACTTTATACTTTAGTCTAATTTTATTTATGTTCTAGTTGATTTTAGGCTTCATTGTCATTATTTAAATTGTATTTCAGATTTGAAAAAATTAAAGCAGCTCATGACTACTTGGATCGGACAACCTGATAATTAGGCCCGTGAGCTTCAATTTCTTCAAGCCGTCCAACCAAAAGGAAAGAAAAAAGAAGCAGCAGCTAGTAAGTGCAAGCTGAAAAAAAAAAAAAAAAAGAGACGTGAGTGGTTGAATAAAAAATAGGCTAAATAAAAAAGGGCAAGGAAGAAAAAGGCAGGTCCGGGCGAAAGGAAACAAGAGAAAGAAAAATAAGAAAAAGAAAAGCGGCGTGCAGGCAGTAAGCAATAGAAAAAAGAAAGAAAAGAAAAAGCGGAACACGGCTGAAGGGATATAAAGGAAAGCTAGGGCGCAGTGCAGGAGAGGAGAAAAAATAAATAAATAAGAAGGCAAAGAAGAGGCCGTTGGCGGCTAGGCAACAAAGAAAAAAAAAAGCAGCGCTAAGGGAGAAGCGGCTTGGGCGCTACGGCTGGAGAAGAAAACAAGAAGAGGGGAAGAAAGAGAGGTGCGGCGCAGGGACCAAGTGACGATTGAAAAGAAACAAAAGGAAAAGAAAAAAGATAAAAGGTCCTTGCGTGGGGTCCTTGTGCAGGAATAAAAAAAAAAAAAAGGAATCAGCACTGAGTGGCTGGAGCGGCTGGAGCAAAGGAAGTGAAGAAAAAAGCTAGAGGCGGCTGAAGCAGGAAATAAAGAAGAAAATAGAAAGAGCGGCTGGGAAAACACGGTGTGGGCTACAATGAGCATTTTTCTTAGTGTTTATTTTCTTCCATTCCTCTCAGAAAAAAATCATGGTGAATTCGTTTATGTTGAATTTAATTTTTAGCATGAATTAAATTTTCTTTATTCTAGGAAAATGATATAGTCTAGTCTCGAACTATGCTTGTTTTTCTATGCTGATTTGAAGTAATTCTTTTCCATGTTTGTCTGATTTATTCTGAGCTTATTGCTTATAATTAATTGGCCACTAATTAGATGATTTTAATCTTGTGATTTGCTGTCGAAAAAGGGAATTATAGGATGGATCTTGGGTATTTCAGCATAGGTAAATATAGAGATCGAACGACTTGTATGAACCTATGTAGTATTAAAAATCATTGGTCTTATTGCATTCTTGCTTTATTAATTCGCATACTCTTATGTAAAATGATGAACAAGAATAGTTTTCAATTGACTGTCGAAAGAGGCTTTTGGATGAATTGGAGATTTGCTAACAAACATAGAGAATTAAATTCAATTAGTTAGATGAGTAAAGCATAGTGAGGGGTTAGGTGAAATTGATTTCCTAGAATTTTTCTCTCCCATTAATTTGATTTTCGAATATCATCTTTCTTTTCCTTTGAGTATTTTCTTTGAATTGATTTTATTTTAATTTGCAATTACAAAAATCTTAGTGACTTTTCTAGATAAAGTCGAGATTAGCATAATTTCGGTATTTGACAAAAGTAAGTTACCAATCTTTGAGGACAATACTCTTTTTATCACTTTACTATAAAACTACGATACTGTGTACTTGTAGTTTTGCACCGATCAAATATTATGCATGAAACAAGTAGAGTACGTAACATGGATATACGAGTATCAGAACGAAATATTGTTATCTCGTAGAATTTTAAAGACATTGATGAGTTAAATGAATAAGTGATTAATAAACTTCAAAGAGCAATAGCAGATTTAGATGCTAAGATTTATAATCTTTAGAATGAACTACATACTGTTATAGATATGAATGATTTCGTGATAAATGAAATAGAGTGAATAGCGACTCTTGGAAGAGTCATTGTCAAGGAATATTATACATTTGGGGAAATCATTAGTGAGGAATGATGTACATAGAATATATGAGGTACAGATCATAAGTGTACAGTTATTAGTTGATCTAAGAAAGAAATTGATGATTTAAAAACAATTAAATGATTTGTGACTGCTAGAAGATGAAAGCAAGTTAAAAGACTAAAGGTTAACTAGTCATTGGAAAGAGACTACATGTTATGATGGAAGTTGAGGATTTTTTAACAACTAAGATGAGCAAGTAAATAGTTATCCTTAAGAATAGTAGTATACGTAAAGGTAAATGATAGAGAATTCTTGAGATTATGACACTGAAAATACTGAAGAGGTTTCGATAAATGATATAGATAGATAAACGAGGCTTGATTAGGAGATAGTAGTTATACTTAAGAAAACTTGGAAGGAATCATAGTGATATTGAAATTAGTAATCCTTGATGATTATTCTGTCTTATAGAAACATGTACTTGATATCTATTGGGTTACAGTTTGATGATTGTTGTATATTGAGGAAACTGTTGAGAATTGAATTACTATATCTAGACTATGGACTTGATGTTTATGGTTAGATGATTTTCCTATATTGTGAGAATTAGTGAGAGTTGAATTACGTTCCATAATGAACGGGGAAACGGTTAGCTCGCATTGAAAGATAGAAGGTAACATAGAGTTGGGAAATATGTTGGTTTGAAAGGTAGTGAAGTTGGCAGGAATATCTAAATGGAATGGTAATACCCGGGAAAGGTAGGAGAACAAATAGTGACATCTAGACAGAGCAATAACACCTTGAAAGATGATATATGTGATGAGTAACAGTTAACTAGAATACTTACACTCTGAAAGCTAATAGATGTAGCAGTGAATCAAGATACGAGAGATAAGTTTGAAGGAAACTTAAATAGGTAAGTACAAGTGGAATTGATATCCTAAATAGATTAATGACGTACCAGAAATGTGAAAAGTCTTGAGTAAGTTATAGATAAACCCTAATAAGATAAAAGATGAGTAGAGTTTTGAAGACTTTTACTAAATAAGCGAGACTGTTAGAATTTGACATTTTGAAATGCGATGATTTTGAAAAGAGGCTAATATATGATGAATAAGTGTTAGAAAAGGTTTGATAAACCTTAGTGACCTGAGTAATAGATTTGATATGAATAAGGGATGGCACTCTGTCAAGCTAACTGAAAGTAAATAATAAATAACCCGAGTAACCTTTAGGGATTAAAGTAATCTAAATGATTGCAAAAAAACTGAAAGAGTAGTGAATCATTTAGTAAGAATCGTGAAATAAAATGATAAATGAAATTGTAGAAATACTACAAGAATGCTTACAAGTATAGAAGAAAGTAAAGATCCGTGAACAGTAAGGAATTATGAACTGTATTGATGTTAGAAAGCTTAGATCATTGTAATAAAGTCTCAGACAAGATGTATCATATGATTATATGACCTAGAAAAGATAACGAAGTATATAGGAACTCCTAGTATGGTTACAAGAAATTCTCTAAAGAAAGGAGTTAGTTAAATAATGATTAAAGAAAAACGTAAGGTATGATAGAGAACAGAGTGAGATACAAGATATAATGTACCCATGATCAGTGTTAGAATTCATACAGAAATATAAGACAGTATAAAAGAGAATAGAGTACATGATTAAAAGTAGTAATTACAAAACGAGATTCATGTGGAATAGTGTATATCTAAAGGACTAATGAAAACGAGCATAGAGTTTTCTAGATTATGAACGTTCGAGTTTTGCGAACAAAACTCAGTTTAAGAGGGGTAGAATGTAACATCCCGACCCAGATTATGACACATAAACTGAGGTAGACCGAGTCGAGTAGTGTAATACTAGTTGTAACCGAACATGAGTTCCGAATAAAATAGAATAATCCCAATTATGTCCAAATAGTCAAATAATAATACCGAGATTTGACCAAGCCATGAGCATAGTACCAAAAGTAAACCGAGACCAAACTCAGACCAAAAATAGTAGACCCCAAAATGTACCGAACTATCATAGTACTTAGCAGACAATAAGGAGTACACATACCGAGGTAAATAGTAGAATATATGATCTCAGAGAATTACGAGATTAGAACAAGCCAAGTATGAATAGACCAAACCGATAAATATAATACCAAAAGAGACCAAGCTAGCGTAGTAATTTATGTATAGAATAGGCACGCAATTTGAGATGAATAGTGAGATTCACAAATAGAGCAAAATACGATATTTAAGTATACGAGAAGTAGTTACAAATAACCCCGAGTACCCCAGGACTACCCGTACGAGGAACCGATAATACGGAGAGTCGTGCACATATACCCGTACTTGCTTCGATGTATGTACATAGTAGATCATATATATGCACATAAATAAATATATATATATATAGTTACACACATACAATATGTGACATGTATGAGTATATATAGGTATGTATAAGTATATATATAACCTATATATAAGTATATATATATACGTATAAAAGTGTATATATATATATAAAGTATATGTTATAGTATAAATGTATAATATATATACATACAAGTATTATAATATATAAGTATAAATAAATATATGTATATACAAGTTGATATATATATATATAATACATGCAATGCATGCAAGTGGAGAAAGAAAAGAAAAAGTAAAGAAAAAGAGAAGGCTGATGAGTGTGTGTGTGTGTGTGTGTGTCAGCTATGAGTGTGTGTTTGGTGTGTGTTTAGTGTATGTAAATATATTATATTATATATATACAAATATCTAAGTAAAATTGAAAGAAAAGAAAGCAGGAAAAAAGAAAATAAATCAGCAAGGGAAAAGAGGAAAAAGAATAGTCAAAGAAAGCTGTAAAAATAGTAGGAAGAAAGAGAAAAAGGGTGGCTGCAAGTGGGTGTGTCAAGTGGAAAATTTAGCTATTTATATATGTGTTTGAGTTTGAGAGAAAATTATAAGAATCAAAGAGAAACGTGAGAAGCTGAGAGCTTGATAAAGTTTCTGAACCATTCAGAAGTAGAAACAAAAAGAAGGAGTGAGAGAAGGGGTTATTGCGAGCCAAAAGCTCAGTTGGGTGAGTAAACTTGAATTCTAGCTTTTATGATTTTAAGCATGAAAGCTTGTTTAAGTTTAATGGTTCTAAAGAGCATAAAAAATGATAAATTTAGGAAGAAACCGTAGCCCATTTGGTTAAGAAATGAGTGAGAAAAATCAATTTAAAGTTTGAAGGAAAATTCCGGGTCATTGGGTTTTTGATCGATTTAGCTTATTTTATGAATGGAGAATTATTGCCCATAGATGCAGCAAATTATAGGTAAAATTTGGGCTCAAAACAGTGGCTAAAAAGCCATGAAAAAGGAAAAATTCAATTCGTCGAAAAATCTGGGCAGCTCACCGGAGTTGGCTGCAACTCTATTTTTCGAGGCCTTCCGATGACTGAAACTGAATTCTGAGGGTAGATATGAAAAACCCATGAGGAGTAGAAGAGGAACCCATCAATTTGGCATTGGAAGACTGCCGAAAATGGCTGCCGTTGCCAGGGAAGATGACCGGTGCATGCTGGAGAAACGTGTTGTGCAGTGCTAGGTGCGCTGCCTTGCGTGTTGGATTTGGGCCATAGGTTTGGGTCGGGTTGACCCGCCTAACCCAATATGGGATTGACCCAATACAGGTGTAGCCTTGAGAAATTTTTAAAAGATTTTAAAATGTCAAATTGGGACTGTTTGGATGCAAGTATAAGAAATAGAAATTAAATTGAAATAGGAATAGGAATAGCCTATCCAAGGTTTGGACTTAATCCGTTGTTTGGCTATTCCAAATTGGAATAGGAATTTATAAAATAAGAAATTGACCCAGAACTTATGATAATTATATTTTGACCCCAAGTGAATAATTATTATTAAATTAAATAATTATTTAAAACGGGAAATTACAAAAATGCCCCTAAGTCAAAAGTAGTCAAACGGATTCCGATTAAAGTAAAAGAATAGTGAATTTTTATTATTTCAAGCATTCTAGACTCAAACGTGGAGTCTGATTTGCGAAAAGAGGTCTCGAGAAGTGAGAACCCGTAAAAGTGCAAAATGATCGTTTTGCCTTTTTTAGTACAGAAGTCCGAATTGAATTCCGCAAAAGCCTAAGCCAACTTTGTTCGATGTTCTGGATTCAATAGTAGAATCTATTTTAGTAAAAGAGATACCAATAGTAAAAAGACATAAAATTAGATGAATAGCATAGTTCATATAAGTTATAGACTGAGATGCGTTTTATAAATCATAGGAACGCTAGGAGAAAAGGAGAAGGCGGTTTGACCTTCTAGACAGATACAGAAAAATGTAAGTAATATCTAATTTCTGCATGTGATACTTTCCAAGCCAAGTCAATAGTTCTTTTGTATATTGACTATTGTATTTTATACATACCAGTGTTTATTAAGCCACATTGATATTGCCCTATCATGTGGGAAGCATTTATTAATTTTTATATATATCTCGATCATGATTTTACACTTGTGCATAGAGTTCTTTTTGTACACTTGTACCTAGGGCCGCGTGGGCCAGAGAGTTATATTCAAAGCAGTCTAGTAATCATAGCCTCGAAAACTATCATTACGTTAGATTGCCTAGAATCAGTTATGATTCCACTATACTTTTCATGGAAGATAGCATGATCCTAACATATTATTAGTGCTGAATATGTGCTCAGTCACAACTCCAACTGATGTTGTTTATGACCCTCGGGTCAAGGTTCCGAGTGAAACATTTGCTACATTGTTATATAAGGCATGGGACGTAGAGTTACATTGTATACAGAGCAGTATTATTCAGAGAGCCTGCGTGGGACTGAATACGAGCTCAGGGGGAATTTCGAGCCCTGCAAGTGCATCTGTTTTATTGTTATCTTTCATTATTGATTATCATAGTTTGATCATGTAATATTATTATGAATGATCATGAGTTCACACAGCTTTTATTGAGTACATACAATTCATACTGACAACTCATGATTGTAGTACTATGATATTGTTAGTAGAACAGATTTCATTGCTTTATCATTTGAGTTCCTACCATTTGATATTCCTTGATAAGCTTCATTATTTCTTGACTGGCTAGCATATTACATTTATCCTAGCTCTTTTATGGATAATGCTTTCTATATTCACTTGTACACATGGCAGAGCAAAGGAGAATTACTTACTGAGCTTAAGTTAGCTCATCCCAAACTTACTAAAACATTTCAGGAAAGGAAGCTGTAGAAAAGCAGTAGCAGTAGCAGTCAACTAGATAGCAGTGGACATTTTTTAGATAAATGTAATGTATAATATTCAGTACAATCTTGTAGCTCTCCCATGTCATTCACGTCTTGGGGATGTAATGTATTAGACTTTTTAAAGTCTGTATTTTGAGAACCAGATTTTATATACATGCAACTTTTATTTAGAGACTTCCGTTGTTTATATTATGATAGTTATTGCATGTTAGTAGCACTGATTATGTAGCAAGTTTTCGCAGTTTCAAGTTTCAGATGAGACCCGGTTCGGCAACAGTGTCGGGCCGGGGTTCTCGATTCGAGATCCGCAGAGGGTGGGTTTCGAGTCGTGATAGTAATAATGTTAATAAAGTTATGTCAGACTTGTGTTGTGAATAGTATGTGATTATACAAATTCTATTTTGGGAAACTCTTGAAGATAAATGATTATGTGGTGTCTACATCAGATGAGTAGAATAAGTTTAGCTTCTACATGTATTTTAAAAGAAAAGTTTTTACTAGCAAGTGCAATTTGTCTGATTCTGTACGGCCTATTAGGGTGACAGCGTCGACTCTTGGCCCTTAATCTGCAAAGGGTGAGTTTTGGGTCATGATAATAAAACCCTTCCTTTTTCACTTTCCAAAAGCATTTCCCCTTCTTTTTACTAAAATCTTTCATATAATTGAAAACATAAAAACTGATGTCACTTTAGCCCCATTTGAAATGACAAAAGAAAATAGTACTCTACCCAAAATTCATCATTACCTAGAGTCCGACTTTGAACAACTCTTCTTATCTCTTACCTAGAGACTTGTGGTGTTGCCACAGAGGACTACATCCACCAAATCGACACTTTCAACGGAAAATAAGAGGATTTCATCCTTTTATGCTATCAATAATTGTATGATTCAAAACAACCATCTTGGCATGCTGAATATCATTTTCCATCTCCTCAATGCTTTATCAATTGCAATAGAATAAGTCAATAGAAAGTCATTGACAACATTGTGTAGATCAACTTATGATTCCAAAGTTGAATTTTGAGATTGAAGGGCACAATCTGCATTAAAATACTATAAATGCTCATCCTTACATATAGCTTGACTAATGGACTAAGTGTCTTCTTAGGCCCTTTCTCTAAAAATCTCTCTAGAAATCCCAAACTGACAGAACATAGAAGAGGGAGAGAAACAAAAAGGAGATTTGCGTTCTACTTCACGGAGAATTTGAAAACCTAGAGTAGTTTGGAGAGAGTGATTGTGGGTTGCATAAAGGGGTAAATCTTATATAAGGGTATTATTGTTATTTTGAAAAAAAAAAAAAACTTAGTGACAGTTAATCACAATGGATCTTAACTCAAAAAAATAAAAAAATCAATTCTCCTTCAACTCAAAAATAGAAAGTTTGCAAACTATAGAATAGTTAAGTATCTTTTGAAAGACTTAAGATCAATTAACTTTTAAATTAGAGTTAATTAGTCATAACTCCTTCAAAAAGATATTGTATTATTCTAAAATGCATAACAATTTATATTTAAGCTAAATGACATTTAATCAAAAGTTTTTTTGTGAGAAGTCCTCAATAATGATGTGGCTCTTGTTATTATTTTCTTATTGACTTTTTTGCCCTTTTATGTTTAGTGGTTACTATACACAAGCAAATAACCCTCCCCACTGTTCACGACCATCATCCAATGCTAAGAGAGCCACCATTCCCAGCCACGAATACACACACCATTAACAACGAACCAGATCGTTCTCCACCAATTTCTATTTTTCCCAACCCAAAGGCACCATGAACATCAAGGAGAGAAAGCAATTAAAAATCTTAAAAGAGAATTCTCACTGTTGCCATTAGAATGACCAATAGAGAAGCCTTGATTGATTCAAAGAAGTTAATGACAAACTTATCTTAGAATTTGTGTTATAGTGCAAAGCCAATATAGAAAGATATGTGCAGTAGCCAATATTGGAAATGGCTTGACTTTGAAGTTGAAGCATTTGAACTGGAGTGGAGATTGAGATTACTTGGCATTTAACAAGCTTTAATTGTTTGTGATTTGTTTGCCAACAAGCTTGCCTGGTGTGATTTTGTTCTATGATCTTCAACCATCGAAAAAGAGAAGGTCAGGGAGGGGTAAGCTCAAGAACGAGAAACAAAGGAAAAGGACGAGGACAAGGGATTTTTTTTTAACAAAAAAAGTTTACACTTTAAGAGTGTAAAATTTGATACTTTTCGCAATTAGTGAGTTATTAATCCATGTTTAAAATACTTTTTTTTTTTTGCACATTTATACTACCTTAAAAAATCTTTGACCGTTACTTAAAAACTCAATAAAACTAATAATAATTGATAAATTTTTTCAATTTTATGAAAATATAAAATTTCACACTTTTTTAAAAAGTGTAAAAACTTACTCTTTTGGTTGGAACTAAGCATTTTACTGCAAAAGTGTAAAGTTTACACTTCTGTTGACAAAATTTTACACTTTCGCTGACAAAATCTTACACTTTTAGAATTATTTTTTTCCTTTAGATTTTCATATTCAATATGAATATTGTTTGATAGATCTTCATTTTTAGAGTCCAAGTATATAAATTTTATTAAAAACTTATCTATAATTTATAAGTTATTGAATTTTGAAATTTTGAAAAAGTAACCCCCATTCATGTGCCTATGTTTTTGAATTGGTGAACTATTAGGAATGTAAGGGTATTTTAGTCATGGTAGGTTTGAAGGACTTTGTGGGTTATTAAACTTGAGCTTAGTCTTGAGAATAATTTTTTTACTTTTCATGTACTTCTAACTGAATGATCCCTATAAATTATTAGTTATTCACTATATCATCAAGTTAATTTTTGGAAAATCTATTAATTTTTAAAAATTATTATCTTATTGAATATTAATTATTAATTATTATTAATAGGGTAAATTACACTGCTTACCTTGAGATTTATGACAATTACACTGACCTCTCTTAAAGTTTCTAAAATTATATTAACTTTTCTGAAATTATATTAACTTTTCTTACTTTATCTGAAAATATACAGATATCTCCTTCCTGTTAATTTTTTTTTTTCAAAATGACGAAACTGTTCATTTTATTTATTTATTTTTGCATTTTCAAATTTTGATCAATTTCTTCTAACTTTTTTAAATAATTTTTTTATTTAAAAATAAATTTAAGGTAAATAACTTATTTTTATTTTATATAAAAATAAATTTAAGATTTTTATCAATATTTATTTAAAAAATAAAAAAAATTGATCACAATTTTAAAAATTAAAAAAAGAAATATAAAAATAATAGTTTTGTTATTTTGAAGAAAAAAATTAACAAAAAAAATATTTTTGTATTTTTAGATAAAATAAAAAAATAATATAATTTTAAAAAAGTTTTAAGGTATAATTGTCATAAATGTGTGAAGAGTTCAGCCTAATTTATCCTTATTAATTAGTAGGGCTGTGCGTACAAACCACGGGCGGGTCATTCTGTTTGACTCCTACTCTGTCCGATTCCATTATAAACTTGCCAATTAGCAAAAAGGAGGAGCTGTCATTTCTACATTGCATTTTGGGACATGGAGGGAGCACAAAGTCAACCTCACCCGTACGTTCCGAGAGATCTGCATCTCCCAGATTTCGTGCCCGGTTTCCTCTCACAGTCGACCATTGTGGGTGTTTATGGCCTCTCTTCGCTGCTCGTTGTCTCCTTCGTCTGGTTCCTATCTGGTAAAGTACAAACCAAACGATGAAAAGAACCATTCAATTTATAACTAGTATTTTTTTTAACCTCCTACTTAATTCTTTTTTCAACTTCTAATATTTGCTGCTTACATGCCTTTTATCTTACCAAAAAAATCAAATCAGATGATACTGAATCTGATTTCAAAAAAACAAATCAGATGATACTGAATCTGACTTCTAAATTATACATGTCTTTGAATAAGAATGGAAAAAAGGAAATCTCGAACTCAAAGTAGGAATTGTCCCGCTTTTGTTGCCATGTGCTCAAACTGAAGTCAAAAGCATTTATTGTGTCAAAAATTAGCTCCTTTATATTAACCGCCAACTAATTAAATATGTTTAATTGGTCAATTCTGTCACTGGGTAGCTATTTGTGATATAAGTTTGTTTTAATGGAGATAATTTCTTGAAATCATTATTGATAAATTGGGAATTTGGTTGCAGAATTGATAGATCTAGGTTTAGCACCTCTTCAAGAAATTCACCACATAGAGGTGAATGCTGTGTGGTGAATTTAGATTCCAACTCCCATATAATGGTCATCTGCTATCCAAGGAGCATCTGATTCTCTTGAAACATCCACTCTCCGTAAAGAACATAAAATAGGGGGGCAAATGAAAGAAAGACATTCCAGTTTGAAAGCAGATTTCATTTATGTACTTGTTAAGTATGAACTGACCTAGTTTTTGGGCAGTGAATCATTGGATCAACAGGCTTACAAGAAAATATGTGATGAATTTCTTGGGAATTAAATCTTAGGCTTCGTTTGGATCTTGAAAAGAGTGAGGGTTAGGAAAGGAAAATGCTTGAGAATGCTTAAAAAATTGCCTTATGATGTAGTACTTTTTGAGTATTTTTTTCCCTGGTTCTTTTTCGAGTTCCAAAAGAAGCCTAATGTCTACTTTTGGACCCCTCTGCTTTAAATTGCCAAATGTGCTCTCCCTCTCTCTCTCTCTGGGCTATATTTTCATAGGTGAAGATGCTTTTCGAGAGCTTTTATGATTCTTGCATCAAAATTTATAATGGTCTTTTGAAACCATTTGGTAACTAACAATCCTATGCTATGTTTGACTGGAAAATATGCTGACCAATTTCCTGAAGTCAGCCCATCTCTGTACTATCCAGAATAATTTTTGGTTGGTTCCTTATAGTGATGTCCTGAATCACATGTGTCATTGGTGGTAGATTAAGATGATGGTATTACAGGATATATTAAGGCTTTCATATGGATACTATGTTCTGTTGTTGCCCCATTGTGGTATTAACTTTTAGAGTTTTTTTGTTAAATTTTTACAGTTTTATTATGTATCGCTAACTGCAACAATTTTTAATGTACTTTTCTCTTTGAACTTGATAATCACTATTTAACTTTTGAAGTTTCAAATTAAAATTGAATTACTGTATATTTATAGTGAATTGGAATAAGGTTCGGATTCTGGTAAAGGAGGGAGACTTGGGGATCAAGGAGTTAAGGGTCTTCAATAAGGCCCTATTGGGGAAGTGGTATTGGCACTTTGCAAAAGAAGATGGGGCATTGTGGAGGAGGGTCATTGATGCTAAGTATGGCTGTGAGCTGAATGAGTGATTTTCGAAAGAAGGGGAGGGATCTCAAGGGGTGAGTCTTTGGAGCCAAATAAGAAAAGGCAAAGAAGACTTTGCCCATAAGATTAGGTTCATTATTGGGGATAGGTCCTAGGTGCATTTGTGGTTGGATATTTGGTGTGGTGATGTTCCTTTGAAGGATAGTTTTCCTCGGTTGTTCCAATTGGCTGTGGAGAAGGAGGCTTAGGTGGTACTGATAAAAAAAAATGAGGCTTAGGTGATGGATTATTTGGTAAATTCGGAAGAGGGTCCCATTGGAGTCCCCTGTTTAGAAGGGATTGTATTGATTGGGAGGTAGAAGAGGTTATAGACCTATTGAGGGTGCTTCAACAACATAATCCTCAAGGAGTTGGCTTCAATGAATTATGGTGGAAGAAGGATAAAAGTGGGAGGTTCTTGGTAAAGTCCTACTATAAGGAGTTGGCCCCGAAGTGGGACAAGAATTTTCCATGAAAAGTGGTGTGGTGTTCCAAGGCCCAGTGAAAGCCTTTTTTATTTGCATGGACTTTAGCTTGGGGAGCGGTTCTTACAATGGTCATTCTTCAAAAGGGGGGTTTAGCCTAGCCAGTCGGTAAATCAATTAACCACCTCCTCCTTCATTGCTCATTTGTGAAAGAAATGTGGAACTTGTTATTCTCCCTTTTTGGGTGTTATTGTGTGATGCTGCCTTCAATTATGGATTTTTTCGAAAAGGCAGATAGGGGGCTATGGTAAGAAGAGAGGAAAGATGATTTGGAAAATAGTTCTCCTTTATTTGTTTTGGTGCTTATGGAAGGAAAGGAATTGATGGATTTTTGAAGAGAATTCGATGTCTATTTGTAAATTGAAGGATAGTTTTGTGAAAAAACTATTTTTTTTGGTGGTAGAAGTATACCTGTCATATGTTCATACTTTAGTAGCTTTTTCAGAGAACGTGAAACTCTGGATTGTGGGTCTCTTTTGTATATGGGTTTTGTCTCCTTGGGGTGTTTTTAACACCAAGATTACGTATAATAAAAAAGTATATCTTGTTGACTTTACAATTGTGTAATTTGGAATTGTGAAGGTAAAGAAGGTTTTAAAATTCAAAGGATTTTGTACAAAATTTTGTTATTATGCTTTCTTTGTCAACAAAGAAATGGTTGAGTATCAGTATCACTTATGAATATCAAATAAGAATACACAGATGTTTTCTAGCCTAATCCAAGACTAAAAACAGACCATATAAATCAAGGTATTATGACCAAATTTAACCTAATGACAGCCCTTATAAATAACAGATTTCCTATGAGATATGTGATTCAAACTGACATAAATGCAGAATTTGGGTGGCTCTTATCAATTGTTTGCTATGAGTGCATGGTGTGCTGTGGAAATTTGTTGTCATATATGTGGCTAATGGTACAAAGGTTACATTGTGGAGTAAGACTCAGGGCAATCCCACTTGTGAGGACCTCATACTTTTTGCAACCACCTCTCCCACAAAAAATTTAAATATAAATGGAACAAATTCAATTCTTAGCAGCCAACTATTCCCTCTAGTAGTTGTGTCCGATTTACACAGTATAGGTGTGAGAGAGTAAGAAAGTGGTTCATGACAGAATGGCAATTACATGTAGAACAATTGGGATTCCCGAGAGGTGATGTAGAGGGTAAAAGTTGCAGCACTCTAGAGTATGAGAGTTTTGGGTAGATGAGTGTTGCGAGAATCATGGAGAATTTTGTATTGTATATCCCTATGCACGATTCCTAGGGTGAACTAATTATGTCGTGTGAATAGACCACTCCTATTTATAGCGGTCAGAGGATGTGATTAGCTTAATGGACAGTGATGGTTCACGTGGGTTAAACAGCAATCACAAGTATTGTGGACCCCATTCACGAGAATCTCTATTGTAGCAACCATACTCCACCGTGCCTAAAGTATAAGTCAAACTAGTGGATCATGTTCTTATAATGTATTTGGATTCTATTGGCTTGCATGGTTAGTTGCCATGATTTGACATTGTCATTCATGGGATTGCTTTTCCCTACCACGGACACGTATATAAATATTACAACTCAGGGGTAGTCTTCTCTTTCTATCTTCCCACCCCCATCTTGCACATGGTGTATGTTGAACCTATATGATTATATGCATCTCTGTATATATGTATTTGTTTTTAACCTAAACTAATTCAACACGATTCATCCCAAGTGAGCTCCATCTTATTCGAGCAACTCGAGTTCAGCCAGACACCACAGAGTTGACCTCTGGTTGGGCTTGGGGAGAGTCTTCTAGACCTTGGGAAAACCCCAAACTTGATCCATTGTGCCTAAGTTGCAGTCCTATCACTCCCAAAGAAGGTGCAGGGTTCAAGTCTCAATTGGAACATGTGTGTGCATCTTATATATATATATATATATATATATATATATCAAAGAGAGGGAGTGGTCCATGAGCCTAGACCATGGACGAAATTGTACCTGAACGTGTTAGCCTTCATGGTTTGGGCATGCAAGTTGGGTTATTGTGGCTGCATCAGCACATGTGCTAAGCATGTGTCTCAAAGAATGACTCTGTCTTTTCTATCTCCAAGTCAGCCTAGACGATATCCATTACCCTTACCCATGGAGTATATGGTCCACCTTGACTAATTTTCACTCCATCTCCCTAGAAAAATAACCAATGGACAATGAAGTTGACATGGTCACACCACTTATCTATGTTGAGCTCTTAGAGCTCTCTATGCCTTCCTAGCCTTAGGTTGTCTTCAGCACAGTAGGTCACATGGCACATTAATATAGCTGCTGCTACTTTTTCTTCTTCTTCTTATTTCCCATGGGTAATAGATTCAAGGGCTTCTACGCATATGATTGGTAAGCCTATTTTATTTTCTTCTCGAAGTTGCCGGTTTTCTAAATGTTCAGTTGTTTTAGTTGATACCTACTAGTATAGTTCATCCTACTTCATTATTTAGTCTCTCTTCCGTACATTACATTCCTAAATTTCCTTTCAATTTTTTTGTTTGTCAGCAAACTTACTAAAGATCCCAATTGTTCTATATCATTTTATCCCTCGTATTGTGTTTTTCAAGACCTCAACTCAAAGAGGATGATTGGTGGAGGCCATAAGCATGATGGTCTTTATTACCTTGATCCCACGTCTACCCATGAGAAGTCTACAGCATTGCATATCGATGTTTCACTTCATCAGTGGCATTGTCATCTTGGTCATCCATAATTGCAATCTTTACATGTTTTGTTTACATCTTTTAAATCTATCTCTAGTTTACAGTGTGAATCTTGCCAGTTAGGTAAGCATCATAGGGCATCTTTTCCTTTTGAGGCAAAATAATCGTCGGTCCACTCTTTTTAAGTTGGTTCATTCTGACGTTTGGGGTTCATCTAGGTATAAGAGTCTATTAGAGTTTTCTTATTTGTCTCTTTTGTGAATGATTATACACCACAAAAAAATGGTGTGGCTTAACGTAAAAATTGGCATCTTCTTGAGATTGCTAGAACTCTAATGATTCAGATGAATGTTTCTCAATATTTTTGAGAGATGCTATTCTTGCTGCTTGTTATCTCATTAATTGCCCAGTCTCCTCTATTCTTAGGGGTGAGATTCCTTATTCTATATTGTATCCTAATCGTTGTTTGTTTCCTTTACCTCCATGTTTGTTTGGTTGCGTCTGTTTTGTTCACATTCTTTCTCCAGGGAATGCTAAATTGACTCCTCAGGCTGTCAAATATATCTTCGTTGGTTATTCCAAGACCCAAAAAGGATATAAATGTTGAAATCCTCAATCTCGTCGTTATGTCATTAGTGCTAATGTTAGATTTTTTTAAGGTAAATCATCTTCTTTGTCTCTGATGCATCTATAGCTACCGATGTTCTTTAGTCTTCTTCCATTCCATTACCAATTCCTCACATCCTAGCTAGTGTTCTCTTGTCTCTTTCACAAGAGTCCAAACCACTACAGATGTATCGTTGACATGCTTCCACAGCAAAGAATACTAACGTTTTAACTCCAACTTTATCCTCTTCATCCATTTCACATGAGGTTACTGATCCGTTTATTGTTTCTTCATATGATCTTTCTATTGCTCTTAGAAAAGGTGCTCGTTCTTGTACTCAATATCTTATTGATAAGGTCTTTTTTTTTCTCGAGTGTCTTCTCATTTTTTGTTCTTTTGCTGATCTCTTGTCTTCTATTTCTGTTCCTCATTCTCATACTCGGGCATTTGAATCTCTTGGTTGGAAGAGTGCTATGGATGAAATGTTAGTTCTCTATCATAATGACATGAGAGTTAACTGATTTGCTTCCTGGCAAAAATGTTGTGGGATGTCGATGGGTATATGCTATTAAGTATCATTTTGATGGTACTATTGAGCAATTAAAGGCTAGATTGGTTGCGAAGGGTTATGCCCAAACCTTTTGGTGTGGATTATTTTGAGACCTTCACTCATGTTGCTTGTCTCTCCTCTGTTTTGATTTTGCTATCAGTCGCAATTGTTAAGGGTTGACCTCTTTATCAACTTGACATTAAAAATGTCTTTCTTAATAGTAATCTTCAAGAAGAGGTGTATATAGTGCAACCTTTTGGATATGTTGCTCAGGAGGAGTCATATAAAGTTTGTAGGTTGAGAAAAGCAATCTATGGGCTTAAACACTAAAAGCTTGGTTTGATAAATTCAGTCAAGCAGCTAGTGCATATAGTTTGAAAAGAACGACGTTTGATCATTTTGTGTTTGTGAGTAGTACGAAGGGAGGTACCATTATTCTTGCAATTTATGTTGATGATATAGTAATTACCAGTAATGATGTTGAGGGTATACATCTATTTATTTTTTATCGGTAGGGTATACATTTATTGAAAGTCCACTTGAATAAGCATTTTCATATGAAAGGCTTGGGACAGCTACGTTATTTTTTGGATATTGAAGTGGCCAGATCTAAGGAAGGGATAGCATTATCTCAATGGAAGTATGTTTTGGATCTTCTTGATGAGACTAAAATGATGGGAGCTAAACCAATTGACACTCCAAAGGATCCGAATACCAAACTTGACAGAGATGAAGGAGATTGTTTTGATGACCTAGGGAAATACAAAAACTTGTAGGTAAACTTATTCATTTGATTGGTACACATCCTAACATTACTTTTATTGTGGGGTTGGTTAGTCAGTCTATGCAGAGTCCTAAACAACAACATTGGGACGTTGTTTGTCGTATTTTACAATATTTGAAGGGTACTCCTTGTTGGGGTTTAGTTCTAAAGCCTTCTGACAATCTAGATGTGATTGGACTTTTAGACGCAAATTGGGTAGGTGATCATCTAGATAAAAGGTGAAATCTTGTCACATGAAAGAGTAAGAAACAAAAAGTGGTTGCTAGATCTAGTGCATAAGTTGAATACAGAGCTATGGCTCACATAGCTTGTGAGATGTGGGTGAAATCACTTTTGTAGGAGATGGGTTTTCTAGTGAAAAGCCTATGATGATATATTGTGATAATCAAGTTGCAATGTATATTGCCAATAATCCTTTATTTCATGAGAGAACCAAGCACTTTGAAGTTGATTATCATTTTATTCAGGATCTGGTGATGTGGAAACAAATTGTTACATCTTTGGTTAGATCGAGTCATCAATTGGGTGATATGTTTACTAAAGTTGTGAGTATGCGACCTTTTTTTTATCTTTGTAACGAGCGGGGCATGATAGGATATCTATGATCCAGCTTGAAGGGGAGTGTTAAGAGTTATGTGTACAAGGACTATTTTGTAAATTTCCCTTCATTAATATATAAAGGGCTATCTCACTATTCCAATGGATGAGCCACTTATTTTCTTAATTTTCTCATCTTTCATTTACGACTCAACAAATCCCAAATAGGACAAAGTGGGTGTGTGTGTGTCTTAAAAAAAGAGAAGCTGGAACTGTCACGCCCCGAATTCCCATGAACCCGGGGAGTGAGTGAAATAAATTAAATAAAAGTAAATGAAAGATAATCTAATGGATTCAATTAGACAGGGATTCATTCTCATCAATACATAATAGGTAAAGTACAGTCAATACACATATTGTTCATGTCATTATGGGCTCAAGCCCTTACATTACAAAATACGCTCCATGGGCCAAATATATTTCTAAGTCCTTTTTCCCTCCTTCCTTCAAGACTTCTCAAGTCTTAGGTGCCAGGAGCGTCATCTGTAATATGATATCCCACGAATGGGTCAGCTCAACTACTGGTATGACACAATGCTAATGCAAGGAACAAAATTAAGGCGTGGCATGTGCAAGTGTACATTTATATCTATATGTCATTCAAATCATCCGTACATCAATGCAATGCATTATCAATATGCATAACGTACCCATGCAAACTCTATGCCACACCCATGTCTCGTTTATGGACCGCGTCCGATGGATCTTGAGCACCAATATCCCGTTCACGGATCACATCCGTTGGATACTGGGCACCAATGTCTTGTTTACGGATCGTTCCTGATGGATTCTGAGTACCAATGTCCTGTTCACGGATTACATCCGTTGGATACTGGGTACCAATGTGCTGAACCCACATTATGCTTTCAAGAAATCACACTATGCCAATATACTTTGATCCCACCATGCAACAATACCATATCAATGAAACATCTTATCCACACATGAAACATGCTTTAAATAATGTATTATACTTAAGCAGTAATAACATTTAAATCATAAAACTCATTCCACATGTATGTATGCTATATACAATCAATTTAAACACATACTCAATTCACACATTCACAATCTTAACCATTCTCCAAAAATGTAATCACACACGGCACCAGCACATGAAATAAATCATAATTCCCAACGAATAACAAAGAACACATAAACACATAACAATCAACTCTAGGTTTTGTTTCAAAGCAACCATTTCTTATGTGATTTTCTAACATTAAATAAACATATGATTCATTCGATCAACATGCAAATCATTCCTAAACTTAATCCTATTCCTTATTTAGCAAAATATTATACCTGATGGGTTGGTCTCAACCCTAAGAAACCGTGCTTGCAGTGTAGCCGAACTAATCAATGAGTATGCAGTCCCTTTTACCATCTCCAACCGGAAGGTCTAGACTGCCTTCTCCTTGCCCTTCGGTGTTCCTAAAATCATTGCGACACAACTCAGTCTATCTTTATTTGAATTATGCTATTCATCAAATTTTATGTTTTCATGTCATGAGTTCTTATTTTACTAGAATAAACTCTACCATTGGGTCCGGAATGTCGAACAAAGTTGATTTAGGCTTTTGCGGAATTCAATTTGGGCATCTGTACTAAAAAGGGCAATATGGTCATTTCACACTTTTACGGGTTCTTACTTCTCAAGTCCTCTTTTCGCAAATTGGACTCTACGGTTGAGTCCAGGATGCTCGAAATAATAAAAATTCACTATTCTTTTATTTTAATCGGAGTTCGTTTGACTACTCTTTGACTTAGGGGCATTTTGGTCATTTAATATTTTCACGCTTCATGTTTTTCGGTACTTTATTTGTTAATACGGACCTCACCGTTGAGTCCAGAGTGTCCGACATAATTAAAATAGAATGTCCTTTATTTTTAATTGGCCCTAGGGTATTGTTAGGGGTAACACAATCATTTACCATTTGCGTGTCTTTATTTTTCGGGACTTAATTTCCCAAATCAGACTCCACCATTGAGTTTGGAATGCCCGAATTAGTAAAAATACGCTATTTATTTATTTTATTTGGGTTTCGTTTGACTAATTTTTGGCTTAGAGGTGTTTTGACAATTTTCCTAATTTAAAAAGGATTTTAAATTAATTTTTATTTAATTTTCTGGGTAACTTCATAATTAACAAAAAGTTAGGGGGTCAAAATAGAATTTTAGAAAACTTTATAATAAACCAACCGGTTCAGTTAGGTTCCAAGTGAACCGGCACTGTTTGGCTGTGAACCGACCAGCTCTACTGGTCCGTGACATCAGCATGACGTCACAATGATGTCAACCCACGGAGATTGAAACGACGCCGTCCTACTTATACCGTTTATGAGACGGGTTGGGTCCTGACCTGAAACCGACCCGAACCGAGCCTCCCACTGTTCATCTTCTTCCTCTCATCTTCCCCCGTGTTGCCCTAATTTCCTAGTTTCAGATCTTTTCACTTTCGTGCATTTTGAGGTTGATTTGATTCTGTTTTCAGGTGGTATGGGCTACTGAATGTTTAAGAAACATTTTGGCATTGGTTTCAAGTCTCAAAATAGTGTGTAAGCTTGGTTCGAGCTCCAATATTGGCGACTGTAAATCGCCTACTACATGCTCGTTTCAGCACCTTTTCATGCGCGGCTTGGTCTACTATGTTCCTTAGGTCACGGTGATTCAAACCATGTTCTAAAAACAAGATCTAGAGCTCCATCTCGAGGAACCCAGTTCTTGATCCGTGACTGTAAGTGGGGTTTTCATCCCCATTTCTCATCCATTTGAAATGGTTCCAACGGATTTGGGACCCTTGGAGGGTCTTGTTTCAGTCTCAAATGAAATAATGGGTTTTGGTCGATTCAAACCTGCACTGTTGGAGGTCCATTAATGGCGCCTGTGTACGGGTTTAGGGTTTTTCAAACCTACTTGACTCTCCCAGTTCACTCATAATAATAGTAAACATCTTAGTATTTCATGCATATAGTTATAAAGCTCAAATAACACCAAACAGTACTGAAAATTCTGAGAAAATCAAAAACAATGTTAATGTTTTATACCTTCTGGACTGGGATTTCCTTCCTTATTCGTGGCTCTGCTTGGTCCGTTTGCACCCCTTCAATTGAGGCCCAGTTCTGACCTTCTCAACCCCTCTTCAAGGCTGCTCGATCTCCTTCCTTTGCACTTAAATGAGACACACACACATGCATGCACACACACATGCATGCACACACATACAATCTCACACCCAAGGTCTCTCTCTCTCTCTCTCTCTCTCTCTCTCTCTCACAGTCACCCACACCCACCCACCCACAAAGTCACTCACACAGTCTGAGTGCAGAACACACATGCAGTTTCTGATTTCTCATTCAAATGTCCACACACCACACTAATATAGAACCATATAATTAATTTATTTTGTTTTAAAACAATTATTTTGGTTGCATGCAAAATGGTGGGTGGAGATGTGATCATGTGTGCTAAAGTAGAGGTGATGATGAGGCTAGGGTGTGTAGGCTGAGTGAGTGGTGAGGCGTTGCATGCATGGCCATTGGCCATTTTGGGAGGTGGCCTTGGTTGAATTGGGCTTATATGCAATTCTGTTGCACATTTAGGCAAAAGGATGTTGGCAGCCCACTTGGTATATTTTTGGGTACTTAGAATCTTTCCCCCACTTGGTCAAGGGTTCAAATCCCCTTGGCCTCACTTTTGGCATTTTTTCCTCATTTTGGGCTTATGCCTCGTTTGGCTATCGTAGATTTTCATTTCGGTTATTTCCTTAATATGTTCTTTTCTATTGTTCTTTTTACGAAGCGGTTTCTTCTAGTCATTTCCTACTTAGGTTAGCTTCGATGTCAAAGCCCTCGTGTCGGTTATTACTTCCTTGTGATTTCCGCAGTTAGCTAATTCGAATTCTTGTAATGTTAAAATGTCATCATTTCACCTAATTAATTTGTAATTAGGTATGGGTATTTCAGTCGGGGTATTTCAAGTAGTGTTCTAAAAAAAAAAAAAATTTATTCTCATTTTTCCGGTCTTGATAGGAACAAAGGTTTCCTGGCTCGTTTAAGTTTGAGGCAAGCTTCAGATTTTGCAGAGCTGAGCTAGAGCATGGTAATACTCACCCTGTCTTGGCTTGGCTTGGCTTGGCTCTGCTCATTTGCAGCCCTTGTTGGTGCATAATAAGATCACCTTGATTACTAGTCCCTCATGCCTAGGTCCATTGCCAAAGCAGCCCATGTGTGGAGCACTCAAAAGCCTCATGGGGTGGGCTTATTCGGTGATGCCATGTGGTAGCAATCAAATGTCACATGGCTTAGTGTTATGTGCCTACAAGCTGCAGTTATCCAGTTCTGCTAAAATATAAATATTGGCTTCATGTTTTTGAAGGAATTATTTTTAATACATATAATACAAAGAAGTGTGCACAATTTTGGATAAGATGAATGGAAAGACAAGAAAAAGGTATATATGGAAGTGAGTTACAGAATGTTTTAGTTAGTATTTTACTTCTTAGTTCTTAAACTTGAAATTTTTTGAGTGTGCATGCTTTGATATGCACTAGTCTCATCATCAGTTGGTTTCAGGTCTTTGCATGTATGATTTTTTGACAAATTCAAGATAATCTCAATCTTGTAGTTTTCCAATATTCCTCTCAATGCTATATATATGATTGAACTATAATGTATGATTTCTTAGGGCAGTATTCTTATTTAATTTTCTTTTATTTTGAAAACTTGACTGCAAGATAACTACAATATTATTCGATTCATTGATTGCATTTACTTTTCTTTTCCTTATACTAGGGCGGTTACCAAAAGCATCAAAGATCGATAGATTGATCATGTGCTGGTGGATTTTCACAGGGTCTGACCCACATGATTCTTGAGGGTTACTTTGTTTTCTCTCCAGAATTTTACAAGGAGAAGACTGCCTGTTACCTGGCAGAAGTTTGTAAGATCTCATTTTCCTTGACCTTTTCATCTAGACCGCTTTGGGACAACTTTAGACTTTAAGGTCTTTTTGGTGCTTCTAAATGAATATTGGCAGGGAAAGAATACAGCAAAGGTGATTCAAGATATGCGGCAAGGGATTCTGGAATTGTTTCTGTTGAAGGAATCACTGCTGTTTTAGAGGGTCCAGCTTGTCTTATAGCAATGTAAGTTACAAGGCTACCATTGCATTGATGTTTTACCTTCCATAATGAGAAGATTCATGCCAATTTTGTTAGCTTTAAATAAGTTTCAAGTGTAGATATTGAATAGTTTCTCATCTCTTCCACTCCTTGGGAATATCTTAGTGTATCATGATTGTTGACACGTGGCAGGTATGCTATAGCTACAAGAAAGTCATACAGCTACATTCTTCAACTGGCCATTTCTCTGGGGCAGCTTTATGGAACTGCTGTATATTTCATAACTTCTTTCTTGGAAGGGGATAACTTTGCCGCAAGCATGTTTTACTATTATGCATATTACATCTTCGCAAATTCCTTTTGGATTGTAATACCCACGCTCATAATTATCCGGTGCTGGAAGAAGATATGTGCAGCATTCCAGGTCCAAGACCAGAAAAAGACCAAAATTCGATGATGTTGAAATTTCAACCACTGTCTAAGATTTAATAACTTTTTTGGATTTTGTTGTTTAATGTTTCTTGATTTATGATCAAGGTTGGTTTCCTTATCTGAACATTTCTACCCGAAATTGTTGAACAGATGCATGATTAATTTCATTTGGTTTGATTAAATGAAATCAGTCACCTGCACTCTCTCAGACCCTCTCTTTGAAGAGATGGGAAGGCCATTATTACTGTTTTATTACCTTTTAAAACTCTATTAGTAATCATAGAGATCTTGTTATGGATGTGCTTCGGGGCATGAAAATGGCATGCGTCACCCTTTAATTGTCGGCAAAGTTCCATCGCGTCATGCTTTGAAACATAAATTTCTGTTTGCAGGATGAGACTAGTCTTTGTCCAACCATATCAAATATAATGTTGGCATCAATCTAAAATCGTAACTCCTGTTTACATTACATCATGAACTTATTTTCTAAATCTCCAACTTATGTTGCTTTATATTTATTTATTTGTTTGTTTTGTTTTTGTGGGTGTGTAAATGTGATGGAAATCAAGGATTTCATGGGTCAATAATATTTGATTTGGGAGAATATATATATTATTATATAATTTTATTTTTATTTTCATATTTAAGATTTGTTTGAGTTGATATAAGATATGTTTTAGTTCTTTAATTTTAAGATTTGATTACTTTGAATTTTCTTATATAAAAAATGAATTGTATTAAATATATTTAAACTTTGATATTATTTAATTACAGAATATTAATTTTCTATTCTCTCGGATCTATTCTCTCTCTTCCAATGTTTTTCTCTTCTTCATTATTCTTTCCTCTTTTCTTTAATCTCTTTTTACTGGTCTTGCGTCAATTTAGGATCAGAACAAATTTCGATCTAGTACCCACAATATTCACATTCTGTTCATCTCAGTCACAGTTGTTGCCACACTACTGCCAAACCGTTCGATCATCCCATCATCAGTGTTCACGGTTGATTACATTAAATATATATGTATATATCCGATCGAGTACGTTCAGAATCGTCAACAGCAACTGCTGGGGCCCAGTACTGCACTACCACTGTGAACTTCCATCACCAACAGTTCTGATTATCGCTATTGACCAAACAAAGCCCATCATCGGTCTGTTCAAACCCCACTGATCACTCCAGTGCAGATTGCATTGTCGTTGATGATTGCCAGAGAGTCAGTGTTCATCATCATCGAAGCACTGTGAATACGAGTTCAAGGCCATTCATACTTTCAGTCCCCACCAATCTGATCAGTGATCGTGGTGAACACACATTGTCACTACCACTTTGTTTTCATCCACAACACGGTTGCCAAGATCTATCCTTGTAGTTGCCGACCACCACCAAGGGATTTCGTCCAAGCCTGCTCTACCCAGCCACTGTACTAGGGGAGGTTTGAAAAATAAAAAAATAAAAAAATCCCAGTGATCGATCACAAAGAAGAAAGCCCAGATTTTACCCAAAACCCCAACTTCATCTTGCCCTTGTTGTTGCTGGCTCCGGCAAGTGTGGCCGTCGCCGTCTCTGATGCCGACAAGTGTGGCCATCCCCGTTGCCGTCAAGTGCTGTCATTGTAGAGTCTCGCTGCTGCCGCTGTCTTTCTTGGTGCCGTCTTTTGCGCAGCCAGCGGAGGGATTTCAAATCCTGGAGCGTTTGGCAGAAACGAAGTGGCTGTAAAAAAACAAATAAAAAATGGAAAACCCTTTTGACCTTAACCTTTTAACCCTTAACTCATGAACATCATCCATTGGATTTAAACCAGCCCAGGCCCACAAGTCATTAAACCCAGTAGATCAACCTGACTTGATTTCCCCCAATCTGTCTTCATTTAAGCCCAACCCAAGTGACCACACTTTTAAGCCATCTCCAAGCCCAAGCGTGAACCTATCTAATCAACAAACCAGATCCTAGTTAAGCCATAACCTCTGGCCGGTTCCAAGCCCAAGCCGAGCAAAGTTGTATTCTAACTTTTTTTTTATAGTTTTAGAAACCTCCACCAGACTTTTTGAAATTCTAAAACTGCCCCTAACTTAAGAAAACTCTTAAAATGTGGCCGCAGACTTAAAGAAATTGTGCCAAAAGCTTGTGAACCTTGAGAAAATGGTATGCATACTGCCTTTTGAAGATTGTACTATTTTTTAAATTCAATTGGTATGTTGGTGCATCTTGTAAATAGGTCCATATCTGAATTTTTGCTTTTTTTTGCCCTTTGATTACTTTTTCAATACCATCATTCTCAATGTTACATTTGGCTCTTAACATGTAGTTTCGACTCTTGTTTAATTTTCTTTCAATTCCTTTTTAGTTTTTCATAGTATTTGTCTTATTAAAAAAAAACAAATGTTTTGTGATGTTTCAACATATGGATATAGAAGAAGAACCATTAAAGAGGATACCAAGCACTACCATATGGCTCATCATACTTATAGATATCCTAGGTTCTATGAGGGTAAAAGGGATAACACTCTTAGACACTCTTATGCATATAATGGGTCCCAAGAACGGTTCCTTAGGCGTTCTTCCCAGATCTACTATTATGATTCACTTAGGTATTCTCATGATGAAATAAATGACTCTAGGTACTTGCATAATGAAGAAGAGAACTCTCAAGTGAGTTATACGCCACTTCCACAAAATATGTCCCAAGTCCAATTTCTGAGGTATCTTTTAGAACCCTTTAATTTCGAATCTTATCTTAAGGATTTATGGTGTAACTTACTTGACCTTACCAAGGAAGATTTATGGAAATACTTACAACTCTTTCGAATTAATCTTAAATATAGGGAAAAAGTATGCAAAATTCTCATTGATGGTCGTAGTCACGTTAACATTGTGTCAAAATCTGCTATCACTAGAATGAATTTATGACCTGAAACTTATCCCCAACCATTTGAGGTAGAATGGATAGGTGATATATCCATGCTAGTCACAGAGAGGTGTTTAGTGCTAATTCAAATGAGTGATTATTCCGTCAACATTTGGTGTGATGTTTTGCCTATAAAAATTAGTCATGTGCTTTTAGGAAAACCTTGGGTGTGACGCATAATCTAAAATATAACACATGTGCTTTTAGGTACACTAGGAAGACCATCAAATTAGTACCTTTCAAACCCAAAGAGCAGGACAAGAAAGAAAATCTTAGGCCCTCTCCTCTTGTTCCTTGTGACTCAGAACCTAATTGTGAAATTCCTAGGTCCATTCTTTATTGTCCATCCAAAGAGGTAATTGACCCATCATTTTTGGAAACTAAAACATCGAAAGCTTCTCAAGCTGAGACACCAAAGGAACCTCATGATGCATTGCCTTATACTATAGATGAGCAAGTACTTTTTATCTTAGATAAATTTGAGTGTGAGCTTCCCAAGCAAGCATTTGATCCCATGCATGTAAAAATAATAAAAGTTTCTAAAGATTTGTCTGAGCCAAAAGTTATTACACCATTAGTGTCACTAGTGTCAACCCAAGAGTCCATTTGCACTAGTTTACTTGATTTTATTCTTGCATCAAATCATTATGTTGTGTCTAAATCTATCTTGCCTTCGTCTACAAATTTTTCATCTAAATCTGTTGGTAAATTTTCTATTAGTCTTGAATTTGGACCTAGTGCTTATTTTCTTGACATACCATTGGATTTAAATCTATGTTCAAATTTTAATATAGAGAAAATGCTATCTAATCAGGGTTCTTTGGAGCCTTCTATGTTTCTTGATGGTCTTCGTGCAGGTGGTGGTTCCATTTCTCCGATGTCATATCAAGTACATTTGCTACTCCGACATCCTACTATGCATTATGTGGAGTTTAACCTTACTAGCCGCCATGGAAATTTCTCACTTGATGATTTTCGTTGTTTTCATGGTGGATGTTGTTCCACTGTTGCTTGTTGCTGCCATGCTGATTTTCATTTTTCGCCGTAGTTTTTTCATTCTAACTCTCCGGAGTCGAGTTCTTTTCAGCTGAGGAGAAATGATGGGGATCAAGAAAGACTTAATGGGCCTATAATATTTAACCCGGGAGGATATATATTGTTATGTAATTTCATTTTTATTTAACTTATATTTTCATATTTAGGATTTGTTTGAGTTGATATAGGATATGTTTTAGTTCCTTAATTTTAGGATTTGATTGCTTTGAGTATTTCTATATAAGGGATAGGTTGTATTGAATAGATTTAGACTTTGATATTGAATATTTACATAATATTGATTTTCTGCTCTCTCGGATCCTTTCTCTCTCTTTCTATTTCTTCCTCTTCTTCCCTTCCTTTTCTTCTCTTCTTTAATCTCTTTCTACTGGTTCTACATCAAAATGTTTTACCCCTTAATGGAATGATGTGAAGCTTTTAAGAAATGGTCTTTATAGGACATAATTCTTCTTGATCATATAAGAGAAACTAACATTGGACCTAACAGTGTCATGAAGCTGGTGATAGGTATATGTGCAAATAAATGTTGTTGGAATGATATCATTTGTCACCCTTCAATATTGGAAGGTATGACAAGAATCGGAGGGAATTGCAAATGGATTCTCTAGCAATGGGGGATTTTTTGAGCTTTACTAGAACCTTGTGGTTGTCTTGATATTTCACTTCATCCATTTAATGTTAACATTACTCATTTTTTCTTTCTTACCTTCTTTCACTTCACTTTCTGTTGTCTTTGGATATGATATATTGTGGGAAACAGAACTTTATGAAAGAGAAGAGAAAGAGTACAAGTGGATGAGATTCCTCTAAATCTAAATAAAGGTTAAGTATCCCCTGTTTTTCCTCCCCCCCCTCCCAAGTAAATGACCTTTGCTAACTTCAAACTTTCTGTGAAATACAAAAACATCTTTACTATCTCTACCAAGAATCAGGCTTTGCGACATTTGGTGTGCATAAACTTCAATCTCCTGTTTCATCTACATGCCCTATTCTGGTGACATACACCATTATATTAATTAGCACCTTATCTTTCCATTTGAAATTAGAATGATCCATGGTTTTTAAACCTTGGTCATATTTTGTAAGACGATTGTTGTCGGGGCATTTGAAGATAGTCAAGGCCAAAAAGTGTGGGCAACTTGGCACAATTGCACACTGAAGAAATCAAACAAAAAGGTGGATATGCCCAAAGGAGAGTTGTTTATGGTAAATTAGAACCCAAGTTAAACCCTATAGTTAGAATTAAATTGATTCATTCTTGAGAATATTTGGTTTTATTATAGAACACCAAATTACCAATATTTTATACAGCCACTATGCTTGAGCTCCTTTTTTTTTTTTTGGGTAGATATGAAAAGAAGACAAAAAAATCAAAAAAGAAAATAAAGACAAAAGGCCTCGGACCCCCTATCAAACCCCATTGCCATAAGATCAGCCTTTAAGTGCACTATCACTTCTTCAGGGGGAGTTTCCATCTCTATAAGAGCCTGATGATGAAGATGCCCCAGGTTAGCCATGCAATAAGCACTTCTATTGTTTTCTCTAAGGGTGTGAAAAATCTACAATCTTGGAAGGTCTTGGAGAGTTGTTTGCAATCTTTCACTAAGGCCTCGAGCGTGCCATTATTCTTCAGCACTTTTGTTTGAAGTTAAGGAATTAACCTTTTAATAGTATGTTGTTTAGGGGAGCAAGTTTCACCTCATTTCCTCTCCCTGTGATTCTTTTGAGAATAGTACTGGTTGGTCTTCTACTTTATATTCTTTTGGGCACAATAAGTTTTCTCCCGTTTACGATTTTATGTAATAAAGATGGGACTAAACTATAAGAACATATTTAGGCCATTCATGAGGGTGAGTCCAGATGACAATAACTTTAACATTGTGTTTGGCATTGTAAAATTTGAAATTAGTTAGAATTAAAAGCTAAGAATTACCTTAAAATAAAACTAACTTGTCTTCAATTCCAACGAATTCAAATTTGAAGACTCCAATTCCATGTTAGGTAATGGGCAATAGAAAACATAAATGGTCTTGGAAGATTGAAAAAGTACAGTTGCAAGGGATGCTATCAACACTCAATATTAAGTTAATCTAGAACTGGCGTGCTGAATAACCTATATTACTTGGTAGTGCTAGCTTTGGTCCATTCTCTAATAACATAAGTTTTAAGAGTAATTGGTGATTTAACATGGTATCAAAACACCGGTTCTAAGAGGCCTTAGTTCAAGTCTTTCCCCCTTAGTTTGGTGCAAAGTTTACACTCTTGCACTTTGTTCCATTAATCTTCACATGTAAGATGAGATTGCACGTGAGAGACTGTGTTAACTTAATATACATTATTGGTTCATTCTTTAATGATTTAAGTTTTTGAAGTAACCTTGTGACCTAACAAGTAGAATTAAGAAATAATTAATCACATGCTTTTTGCATTCACATGCTTAAATGCTTTATTACCCTCATTTGCACCAACTTTTTAACAATCTTGCTTTTGTGACTGAGTTGCAATCTTTCCCTCTATTAAAGAAAAAAGAAAGGGGGTTGATAGAGCTTAAATATTCCATATTTCTTCTTTTTGGAAACAACCAAAATGAAATGTAATAGTGACTGATTTCAAGATGTGAATAGTGCCTTTCTTTGGTACTACTTTACTGTTGATTTAGTGCCTGTGTGTATAGATGGAAAAAACATCATTTGGACATCAAAATGAGATGAGAAGAAATATAACAGTAGATTATAGAGCTACAATGGAACCTGTGAAAGCTATCACAGGATTCATTTCAGAGATCAAGGACATGGTTTGAAAAAAACTAGTTGTTATATATGAAAACTAGATCACAGTGGCAATAGTTGTTGGTCAGATTCTAAAAATAAATTAACCAGGAATTAGGTGGTCGATTTGATCCATAGAGCTGATCTCTCAGCCTTCTGCATGCGCTCAAGAAAAAAGTAGGTTATTTATTATTATTAAAAACTTTTGGGAACACTTGATATATTTCTTTTAAATTTATAATCTTATTATTATCTTAATTAGAATGATGTATATATGCTTTAAAAATTCAAATCACTGAGAATGCATATAATTGAGCAAAACATTGTAACCTTGCTTTTTTTAGTGCTTTCTGTAATTTATCTTTCAGCTTTTAAAGTGCTTTCATCTCTCATTTTTCCTTTATTTAGGTTAAAAAGCTATGACTGGCCAAGAAAGGATCTTGTTATTTCTCTGCATAGCATCAGGCAATTTGTTAATGTTAACATCAATTGTTATAATTAATCCTACATATATGGACTTGATCGATCATGAATTTCTCATGCATCTAGCAAATTGGTAAAGAGTAGATTTCCTTGGTCAGCATGTTTGCTTTTTCACCTTTATTAATTGATTATTTCCATGCATTCAGTTAAAGCTACAAGGGTAGTGGCCTAAGGGAGCATTTTCTCATCTATAAAAACCTCATGAAAGGCTCTAGTATTCCTTCATGCCCAACATTGCTTTACAACTCTCTTTTATTTACTAGAGCTCCTAATCCCATATATTTCAATATCAAGTGTTTTTTTAGATTAGATTCAGTAAGGGATCGAAAATGAGGAACAATGCTTCCATTTTCTTGAAACATATTATCTCTATGTTGTGCCCAATGGCTAAAGCCAAATCAATGGCCATTAAAAGTAAAACAAATGCTATGAAAACTTGACTTATAGTGTTGTCATTGTTGAAAAACAAAAAGCTTTCATTCGGTCCATCTCTAACAAGATTCATGCCACAATAGGGTAGCAATACAAGGGCATCAATGACCAAAGCAAGGCCATTGTACTCTATAATGCCTTGGCCAATAAGCCACATTTTTCTAGTTCAAGCTACACCCAGTTGGTTGACAAATTAGTAAAGGATGACCATTATACATGTCATATCCTAAAACCACCCTTTGTGGATTAGGGATGATGACCGACCAGTTGGATGCCTCATTAATATACTAACTCCAATGTAGTATATTGATGATGTGTCCAACCGAATGCCTCTTGTCTGGTACATACATTCCATGCATTCATACTTGTAAAGTGGCAGAAACTGAATCATGGTTGAACATAACTAAAATTTCATTAAACGAACATGTTTGGATATTACAACTTTAAATTTTCTTTTGGTTACTCTTACAAAAGGTACTACTCTTTGGTCAAATTTTCCATTTCTTCAAAAGCACTGTAATTAGACTTTCTTCCTTCAAGCTACATTACATGAGGCTCCACCTGGAATACACAAGATAAAAATCCTATGAGCTTTAAGAAAAGCTCGTGAATAACTTGAGTTCACTATTATGGGTTTGAAACTTCTTTCATAAACTCTCATGGATTCATGCTGAAATTACTATCATTTAGAAATTACATGCATATTCCTAACATTTAAGAAGTTATGCAATTTTTCTTACTAAACAGTTTGCAAGAGTAGAGCATGGAAAACACGATTTATATCTGTAACTATGTAATCAAATCATATATGCCAATCTTTGTTTTTTTAACTTTGTATTGGTTAGTCACTTGGGTGACTATGTGTAATTTAGAGCTGTAGGCCTATATAGCCTAACTTAACCCCCAAACCAGGCATGACTATGTCATGAATATGGCTTAACCTTCCAACTGGGCACGACTATTTATCATGAACAATTTATGACGTATACATTCATGCTAAGTGTACTTATAAATCTTGTCATTTAAACTATTTATACCATATAAAGCATTTAAAGAGATGTAATTAAAACATGTAAACATTTATCTCGATATTCTAAAAAGAGTCATGCAATAAAAAATTTAATATGATACTCATAAGTGGTAAGATACTGCATGCTTCACTATAAAACTATAAAGATGTAATTGATGGAATTCTCCACTTCAAGCTTCAGGGTTACTCACCTGACATTTGCGTTTCATTCTCACTTAGTTCTGTGGTGGCTTTCTTGTAACCACTATCACATTCTTCATTCTTGGGTGATTCTACTTATAGAAACTTGTCACCCACGCTTTCTTGTCCCTGAGACTGTGATCGAGCCAGTCCTTTCATTTTCATTCTTCCTCTATGGACAAATGGTGCTTTAAAGATAAAGGGGTTCCAGCTAACCACCTCACATGTCCTTGTGATTGCTCTCAGCCTTCGTTCGACTTTTCTTTTACATTCGATATCGTCCATGACTTATGTGGGTCCTATTAAGGTAGTCAACACTTAGTAAGTACGATTTAGAGAATGTATTTCATAAGGTCTATCTAACTTGTGTTCCGCTTGACTATGTGGACTTCGTCATTGAGTCTGGGATAGTCCTAAAATGTTAAGTATGAAGTATCGTAATTTTTGGCATTTATTTGGCTACTTAAATTTATCTGTGAAGTTGCACTATATATGACCATCGATTTTTGTTTACATATTTAAAAAATTTGTTTGTTAAAATAGACTCCACTATTGGATCCAGAAGGCTGAAAAACCTTAACGCAGGTTCTTCCAGATCTTGATTTGGTCATGTGTAGCATTAATTATGCTAAATATAATTTCTAAGGGTGTATATGTCATTCTTGCATTTTTTTTGGGGTAAAAAGGTTATTTTGACCATCTTTGGGGCAATTTCGTAGTTTACCAAAAATTTGGGGCCTTAGTGTAATTAGTATACTCTTGAGGGCTTTAGTGTAAATACAACAGGTTGGTTTCTTTGAAATTACTTTAGACTATATACGCATACACACACACACATACACACATACATATATATATATATATGTTTGTCTTGGTGGGTTTATGAGCACAGCTTCAGTTGTGGCTTAGTGGCTCAACCCTTGGGCTTTTGGGCTTAGTTAATGGCTTGGTCTTTGGTTCGATTCCCAAGCGCAACACGCGCCCTTATATATATATATATATATTTTTGTTGAGCTCAAAACCAAACAGTAGATAAGTCCGTTAAATCGGAATAGGATATCCCTGGTTTGACTAAGCTTGAGAATCAATTTACTACCCTTATAACCAAGCAACCCAAAACAGATTATAAAAAAATTTTAACTCTTCTTAAAACAACATAGTTTCATTAGAGCTCAGTTGTCGCGTGGTCCGGGTCCTAACCCGAACCTGAATCCGACCCGATACCGAACAGTTCTTTCTTCATCACGTTTCTGGTGACCTGCCAGTCATCTTCCTTAGCGCCAAAATCTGGAAATTTCTTTAAGTTTTTAAACTATTTTTCTCCGACTGTTTTGACTGGTTTTTTATCCTACATCTTGAATTGTTTAGGGCTAGTTTCCTTTCTTAAATCACCATAAAAAGGCCTAGAGGAATTCTAAACTGTTTTTCCTAGTGACCATTTCAATCACTATGATCTCGGCCATTTCTTCGCCAAAATCAATGGTTCTTTTATCCTTAGGTGATCCTCAGTCATCCTAGGGTTTTAATATGGGGCTTAGACCATGTTTGGTCAATGTGACCGATTATTTTCTTTTGTTAAGCTAGGCTATTACAAGCTCGTTTCTAAGTTAAATGGCTCTGTTCTTTTTGTTTTGTGAACCATTTTGGGTCTAGAGTAAGACCTCGTTCCTAGAAATTAATTTCTTTGTGGTCGGTTTCTAGGGTAGTTTTTTTAAGCTCCATTAATAGTAGTTCCTTTGAACCTGCTATTCTTGAGGCTCCAAGCAGTTTCTAGGTGTCTCATTATGCTAAAAATATACTCAGAAGCTTAAATAAAACAATAGAGTTTAGTCTTTTACCTTGGTTGAGCATATCTTAGATTTCCTCTGATATTTCTCTCCTCATTCTCTCCCTTTGCCGACAGTTTCTTCAATTTCTCTTTGCACAAAATCTCTCTTATTCTTTCACTCTTTTTAGTGGTGTTTATAGTTCTGAGTGAGAGTTGTTTATAAGTTAGATATCCTTCTTTTGTATTTAATGAATTTCTTGTCAAAAGAGGCTACAAGTAAGGTGTGGCACTGTTGAAGGTAGTTGATGGACTGCTTGGAGTGTGTAGCTGTACTTAGGCTAGGTCTCCCCTTCCCACAAGCAAGCCCTACACCCCTTTCTCACCTTTTTCCTTATTTTCCTCACTTTTCCCATCTTTTTCCTCTTCCCCCATGCTTTTATGCTGGCTGTGTGCACACACAACACACACTATTGTGTGCAGCAGCTCCTCTCCTCATGTGCTAGTCACATGAGGGCTTAATTCTTTTTTTTTTTTCTTCTTCTATCTTCTTCACTACTTTCTTGTACACATCTCTATGTTTTTACACACACACACACTTAGTGGGTGAAATTTGACCTCCAATGTACTTTTTTTGGTCATTGTGATGAACCATAAATTTTTTGTATTTTCCTTTTATTTTTCTCAAATTTTTATGCATTTAATTATAATTTTTTTGCTATTTTTCGTAATTAACAAATAATTGGTATTATTTATTAATTATTGGTGATGCGTCTATTTACTTGGTCGAGATGTTTAGGAATCGTAGGGAATTGTCGTATGTTGACCTCGATTGATCAGGTCAATTCATGACTGTTCTAGACTTTGTCTCAATTAGGCTTCATGTTGACACCACTTATGGATACTGAAAGTCTTTTTATTGATCTAAGTTATGTTACATTGTTTTAGATTCTCAGTTTGCTGGGAGGGTGTAATAACCCGAAAAATTTCTTTTTTAAATATAAAATTTTCTTTGGTTATTAAATATTTTTATTTATTTATTTATTATTATCATTATTATTGTTAAGTTTTTTTTTTTTGAGGCATGGATTATATATATGCATGGTGTATGTATATTATGTATGTATATATGTGTAGTGTAATGTATGTGCATGTAAATATAGATATGTGTATGTATGTGTTATATAGCAGTGTGTGTGTGTATTTGTGACCAACTGAATGTGTGTGAGGTGGCAGCTAGGTGTGTGTGTGTTTAGTGTGTGTGTCTAGTGTATGATGATTGATATATATATATATATATAGGTGTATAGGCAGCTTTGCATTAAATGCAAAGCTGCATTTGGGGAGAAACAAGGGGCTGATGCAGGGTGAGAGAAGTCAAGGAAGGCTGCAAGTGGAGGGGGAATAGAGAGAGAAAGAGGAGAGAGAAAGAGTCGGTTGTGAGTGTCTCTGTATATGTGTGTGTGCATCCGTGAGTTAAAGAGGGAAATAGAAGGAGAAGATTGAAGTGGGAAGAAGCAGAAGTGGATCAAGAGGAACAGAAGGAGGGAGGAAGCAACCCACCGAGAGAAAAATCAGAAATTTCAAGGTAAGTGGGTGCTTCTGTTTTAAATTTTAAAAGCATGATTTGTTTAATTTAAATCATAGGGTTTTAAAGAGCATGGAAAATGGAGTCTAACGCAACAAGAATCAATGAAAATGGTTAAGGGGAGAGGGAAGAACTTTCCAGTTACAGGTCTCGGCCATGGGGGTTGGACCTTATCATTTTATGTGTAGAACTCCCTTTAAATGATCCTAAAGTAATCCTACGAAGTGCAGAAAGAGAATAGAAAAAGAAAGAATGAAAAACAGTGAAAAATAAGCATGAAATCGGAATTATACAGTTGGCCGGAGATTCGGCCATGGGCCTTTGAGCTCTATTTCGAGGAGATTGGGAAGGTTTTGAGGGAAATGGAGGATGGATGTGAGGTCTACGTGAAAAACCGAAGAGAATGGCATTTTAAACACTCGAAAATATCGCCGGAGATCGGTCGCCGGCGCCGGAGAAGGCGTCCGGAACCCTACTGTGCGTCATCGAAAAAACGGGGGGAAGAAGGGAACTGTTCCGGGCTTGGGTCGGGTCGGGTCGGGCTTGGGCCGGTCCGCCCCTACCACGTGTCGCATTCTTGTTTTAAATTAAAAATGGGTTAGGAGTGTTTGGCTACAAAGATAAGAAATTGGAAATTAGAATTAAATGGGAACAGAGATATCTTATCCCTGTTTTGGATTAGCCACTGTTTGGCTATCCAAATTAAGAATAAGGGTTTTCCAAAATTACAGAATTGCCCCTAGACTTTAATAAATTACCAACTGACCCTGAACTTTCAGAAAATTACCCTTTAACCCCTAAACTTTGGAGAAATTACGCTTAGACCCACCTGAATTAAAATATTAATAAATTATTAATTAAATTAATTAATTAATTAATTAATTAATTAATTTAATTAATTAAAGATCCTAAAATAATCCGGAGTCCAAATGGGACAAGTCATTAGTGTATTTTGACTATCTCGACCATTCTGAGACCAATGGTGAGGTCCGTTTTACGAGACAAGGTCCCGAAAAATAAAAGACCCGTAGTAACCTTTAAAATTACCAAAATGCCCCTGAATTAAAATACAGTCAAATGAACTCCGAATTTAGTAAACAAATAGTGAAACTTTATTATTCCGAGCATTCCGGACTCAACCGTGGAGTCCGATTTGTGAAAAGAAGTCTCGAAGTGTAAGGACCCGTGAAAAGTGCAAAATGACTGTTTTGCCCTTTTGAACCTAGATGTCCGAATTCAGTTCTACGAAAACCTAAACTTATTTTCTTCAACGTCCCGGATTCAATAGTGGAATCTAAATTAGCAAAATAGAAACTTATGAATTAAAGACATAAAATTTGTTGAATAGCATCATTTAGGAAACAAATGAACTGAATCTCATGTTATGATTTTAGGGACATGAGAGGGCAAGGAGAAGGTGATCTGACCTTCGGTATTCTCCCTGTGATCCTACCATACTACGAGTATGCTTTCCCTGGTTGAGGTCGATTATCAGGTACGATATATTGTGCTAAGTAAGAAATAAAATTGAGATTAGGAATACTTGTTCTGCTGCCTTGATTGTTCACATGTTTGCCTGATTGTTCACATGCTTATGTGCTTCATGCTATCTTGCTAAAGTTGGGTGATGATGTGGATCATGATTATGTGTATATTGCATGTGTTAAAGTAGTGTGTGAATTATATGCTTTGAGAACTGTTGACATTATGAAGTGTGCATTTGAAAGCATGCTTTATGTGTGAATGAGATGCATTATTGAGATTACATTATGACATGATGAAATCAAAGCATGTTGGCATAGAATGATTCCTTGGACATGACATGATATTGCATTTGGTACCCTAACCAGCAGGAGCGATCCGCGAAGGGACATGATATTGCATTTGGTACCCTAACCAGCGGGAGCGATCCGCGAAGGGACACGATATTGCATTTGGTACCCTAACCAACGGGAGCGATCCGTGAAGGGACATGACATTACATTGTATTACCTTACATTACATGAGTTGATATGGACATGGCATAGATTTGACATGATTGTGGCATAGAGTGGTGTGGGTGTTTCATGGGCATTGTCACTGCGCATGAATAATATGGATGACATGCAGATTATTGCTAGTATATTGTATGCATGATGTTGAATGCCATGTAGATATAACTGTACACTTGCACATGCGACACCCTTAATTTTGTTTCTTGCATTAGCATTATATTGTACCAGCATGTTGAGTTGACCCCTTTAGTGGGGCAACATTTCAGATGATGTCCCAGTTGTACGAGACGGGGAGATGAGCTGATTAGGAACTATGTTAGGCCCAAGGGGCGCTTTTGATATTGTATAAGGGCATAAGCCCGAGATTGTATCTTATTTTGTATGTTGTGAGCGAATGGACCAGACCTCGTGTATGTATCAGAATAGTGCACGGAATGTATGTAATTATATTTAATCGTCTTTATTTCCTTATTATTTTTATTTTCTTTTGTCTCGTTACTCGCGCCTCGGGTTCGCTGGAATTCGGGGCGTGACAACGTGGTATCAGAGCCTAGGTTCGAATACCTAGGGACGGTGGGATGAGTTTAGACTTTCAGTTTAGTTGGGAGAGTTTGGGTAGTATGTTTTATGTGCACGTGTTACCCGGGTGTACACGAGTGTACACTATACTTAACCTCCCGATGAATAGGGAGCCTGTGAATTGTTTGATGGAGTGGTTGACTGAGATTAGAAATGCATGACCGTGTACCTTAGGGGTAGGCCGTGTGCCTAGTTATTGAAATATAGGTTGTGCACTTAGTTATCTATACGGTAGGTCGTATACCTAGTTATTTATGAGATAGACCGTGGACTTGGTTATATGCCTAGTTGGTTGTGTTTCCGCATGTATTTGCGTGTTCTTGGAATGGATTGCATACTTGCATGTTTATGTGTTAGCTGTTGATTATGGCTTGTGGATTTTATATATGTGTGCTAGGTTAGTAACCGATTTTCATGGATTATAGTATTATAATTATGATATTTATACAGACTGGATTGGTCTCAGGTCTTGCGTTACAGTTGATGGATGGCGCCCCATCAGCCAGTAACAAAAGGAGCTGTGATCCATGAAGGGTTATTACCTAGCTATAAATATAAGAAATAATAAAAGACATATCAAAACCTTAAGATGTTAAGATAAGAATTTAGACTTGTGGAGTTTTTTGTGTATGGATTGGATGAGGGATACTACGAGTGCTTACCTTTAAAATTTTAGGGATGTCCTTGTGTAAAACCCTATTTATGAAAGGGAAATGTCTTATTTTCAAATAGCATTCACTTGGGGTTGAGTATTGGTAGGCTAGTTGAACACTAGCGTGACTAGAGTATGCATATATCGTATTGTTTAAATAAATTCGTTCCTTACTAAAGGCGGTGTTAGAACTCAGTATGAAATTGTTTAAAGTAACCAACGAGTGGGAATGGTTGACGTTAGTTATGTAGGTATTGATTAGGCAAGTGTTATAACATGTTATATTCGTTACTTGTGAAGTGTGAGTTGTTGGCAAGTACATGTTTAGTATTAGTCTGAATATTTATGTATAATATGTGAAGGGAGGTGTTAATATCTTTTTCTTGGACTTGTAGAATCATGCCACCGAGACAAGCTCCTGTGAGAGCTGGACCATCTAGACGGGGTAGGCCTAGGGCAGCTGCCCTACCTCGGCGTGGCAGACCCAGAGCTGTTACTCTTGAGCATAGCACAGCAGAGGAGGCTGTTGCTCCTGCTCCTGTACCAGCACCTGCTCCAGCTCTTGCCCCAGCTCCAATAGAGGAAATAGAGCAGACTGTTAGCGCCAGAGACATGGCGGCCATGTTTCAGGAGTGCCTTCGCACTATTCGGGAGACTATCCAGGAGGCGAGACTTACTAGTGGTGAGACTAGGGATACCTTCGTGATGAAGGTGTTCCAGAGGATGAGACCCCCTACTTTTGTAGGACAGCCTGACCCATTGGTTGTAGAGGAGTGGTTGAGGCGGATTACCAGGATTTTAGACTCACAGGGGATTACCGAGCCACACTTGAGGATTAGATGTGCCACCTTTCAGTTCACTGAGTTGGCCAGCCAGTGGTGGGAGGTAGCCGCTGGCCGACTACATCGTTTTGGGGAAGGATGGGATGCATTTGTGGCCATGTTTAATGACCACTATTTTCCAGCGACCGCCCGGATTGGATTCAGGAAGGAGTTTGAGGCACTCCTTCAGAGAGACATGACTGTGACCCAGTATGAGTCCTGTTTTACTACACTGGGGAGGTTCGCCCCACACATCACTGAGAGGGAGGAGTTGAGGGTTTACCAGTTTCTCCAAGGGGCTGAGGCCCACTATCAGAGAGATGTTGGCAGGCCATATTATAGAAACCTATGAGGAGGCAGTGATTAGAGCCTCTAGAGTTGAGAGAGAGTTGGCTGATCTTAGAGGGATTAGAGAGTCCCGGAAACAGAGTAGAGCGACTACAGCGCAGGCTCATACCTCTGTTCCAGTCTACACCAGTAAGAGGCCACCAAAGAGGTACCGGACTAGTACTTCTTCTGCACAGGCACCCTAAGCATCCATTACTTGTTTTCTATGTGGGCATCCTGACCATAGGTTCGCCAACTGCCCCCAGAGAGACCCTACACAGGGACACGGAGCCAGATCGGTTCAGATGTCGTTTCCACCTCAGGCACAGAGTCGAGGGGGGGGAGCTCCTCAGCTCTGTTATACTTGTCACCAGATTGGCCATGTCAAGGCCAACTGTCCTTAAGGGCAGACTTCACAGGGCTTGCAGAGGCTGCCTCATTATCAGCCCATTCAGACATCTCTGCCACTACCATAGTTAGACTATAGATCTCTAGTGTCACATTATCAGCCTACACCCTCGGTACATAGTGTTAGATCTCTCGGGCAGAGAGAGGGAGGTAGACAGGGTCAAGCTATCCAGGGTCGTGTTTATACAGTAGCTACACCTGAGGCATTTACTTCCGTACCTCCTACGGTTCGAGGTATATTCCTTGTTATTAGTTCATGGACTAGCATATTGATAGATTTTAGTGCATTCCATTCATTCATGTTTATCATGCTTGTTCGTGCATCTGTATATTCTTGAGATAGATTTTAATACATGAGTACTAATGAGATAGATTATGTGTTATCTGTTGGATGTGGTTTGATCGATTCTGAATATAAATGCTAGTTTAGTATCTATTATAATGCTGCGACTATGATTTTATATGAAGACTGGTTGCCATTAATGCATGCATAAGAAAATGTTTAAACATGTTTATATGTATATATATGTTGAATACAGATGGTTAAAGATTGATATGTGTTCCTGTTTTAAATTGATAAAGAGTTTGACTAGTGTTTGTTCTTTTGAACCTTGGTGCACTGCTTTAAGTTTCATGATAGTAATGCTATGAACTGGGTTATTGAATTGCATTGTAGTATGGGTGATATACGGATGATACCATTGTGAAAGAATCACTAGGTGATTTCATGGCTTGATTTGAGATTAGTTAGGTGGTCAGCAAGTTTGTGAGGGACTTTGGAGTGTCCTTGTGAACGTTGAGGACTTTTCTTTTATTTTTGTTATTATGTTGAGTTATTGAGGTGGGTCGTGAGGTTTGGATGAATTTGGGAAATTGGCATTGAGGAGCCAACGTGTTTTGAGGATTCCATTATGTGTCGTGCCATGTGGAGTGAGTCGTTACAGAGGGGATTAGCACCAGACCCGAGCAGGGAGTGTGGAGATGTCTGCACGCCGCTGCACGCCTACCGGTGAGGCGAAGCCTATGGGGGAGATGGTAATGGGAGGAGGTAATGCATTCCACATCGCCTGGCTGAGGGAGAGGTGAGTGATCCATAGGTAAGGCTGCACGTCTACATGTTACAATACATTTCACATCGATCTTTTATTACTATGTCGAGAGATTGTACGACTACATGGAGTTCCAGTATCCATTGTTATAGGCAGGGACCCACGTTTCACTGCCCGGTTTTGGTAGAGCCTTCAGACGGCCTTAGGGACTCAGCTAAGTTAAGTACTACTCTTCATCCCCAGACTGATGGTCAATCAGGGCGTACCATTCAGGTCTTAGAGGACATGCTTAGAGACTGCGTTATGGACTTCAGGGGTAGTTGAGGGGATCACCTTGCTTTGGTAGAGTATGTCTGCAACCGTAGCTAGCAGTTCGCCGGTATGTTGGACTAGGGTAGGAGAGACAGCTACCTTGGGACCTGATATAGTTCGTGAGACCATGGACAAGATACAGGTGATCAGGCAGCGATTGTTGACAACCCAGAGTCGCTAAAGGGGTTATGCAGATAGGAGGCGACGACCCTTGTCATTCGAGGTAGGGGACCATGTGTTCCTCAAGGTATCTCCCAGACGAGGTTTGAGGAGATTTAGGACGCGGTGGGAAGCTGTCACCACGATTTATAGGCCCCTTTGAGATTCTTGGGAGGGTTGGAGAGGTGGCTTATAAGCTGGCCTCACCATCGCAGCAATCTGGAGTTCATGACGTCTTCCATGTCTCCATGTTGAGAAAGTACGAGCCTGACCCCTCCCATGTATTAGATTGGGTAGATCTTCAGCTAGAGGGCGACGTTTCCTATGATCAGAGAACCGTAGAGATATTAGACTAGAGGGACCAGGTTTTGCGAGGCAGGACCGTCCCTTTGGTCAAGGTTCGTTGGAACCGAGGTTCGAACTAGGTACCCCGAGTTGTTTGATCAGTGATGTATTTTCCTTCATTTTATGTTATTTTAAATTTCGGGACGAAATTTCTTTAAGGAGGGGAGGATGTAATAACCCGAAATTTTTTTTTTTTAAATATAAAATTTTCTTTGGTTATTAATTTTTTTTTATTTATTTATTATTATCATTATTATTGTTAAGTTTTTTTTTTGAGGCATGGATTATATATATGCATGGTGTATGTATATTATGTATGTATATATGTGTAGTGTAATGTATGTGCATGTAAATATAGATATGTGTATGTATGTGTTATATAGCAGTGTGTGTGTGTGTATTTGTGACCAACTGAATGTGTGTGAGGTGGCAGCTAGGTGTGTGTGTGTCTAGTGTATGATGATTGATATATATATATATATAGGTGTATAGGCAGCTTTGCATTAAATGCAAAGCTGCATTTGGGGAGAAACAAGGGGCTGATGCAGGGTGAGAGAAGTCAAGGAAGGCTACAAGTGGAGGGGGAATAGAGAGAGAAAGAGGAGAGAGAAAGAGTCGGTTGTGAGTGTCTCTGTATATGTGTGTGTGCATCCGTGAGTTAAAGAGGGAAATAGAAGGAGAAGATTGAAGTGGGAAGAAGCAGAAGTGGATCAAGAGGAACAGAAGGAGGGAGGAAGCAACCCACCGAGAGAAAAATCAGAAAATTTCAAGGTAAGTGGGTGCTTCTGTTTTAAATTTTAAAAGCATGATTTGTTTAATTTAAATCATAGGGTTTTAAAGAGCATGGAAAATGGAGTCTAACGCAAAAAGAATCAATGAAAATGGTTAAGGGGAGAGGGAGAACTTTCCAGTTACAGGTCTCGGCCATGGGGGTTGGACCTTATCATTTTATGTGTAGAACTCCCTTTAAATGATCCTAAAGTAATCCTACGAAGTGCAGAAAGAGAATAGAAAAAGAAAGAATGAAAAACAGTGGAAAAATAAGCATGAAATCGGAATTATACAGTTGGCCGGAGATTCGGCCATGGGCCTTTGAGCTCTATTTCGAGGAGATTGGGAAGGTTTTGAGGGAAATGGAGGATGGATGTGAGGTCTACGTGAAAAATCGAAGAGAATGGCATTTTAAACACTCGAAAATATCGCCGGAGATCGGTCGCCGGCGCCGGAGAAGACGCCGGAACCCTACTGTGCGTCATCGAAAAAACGGGGGGAAGAAGGGAACTGTTCCGGGCTTGGGTCGGGTCGGTTCGGGTCAGGGTCGGGCTTGGGCCGGTCCGCCCCTTGCCACGTGTCGCATTCTTGTTTTAAATTAAAAATGGGTTAGGAGTGTTTGGCTACAAAGATAAGAAATTGGAAATTAGAATTAAATGGGAACAGGGATATCTTATCCCTGTTTTGGATTAGCCACTGTTTGGCTATCCAAATTAAGAATAAGGGTTTTCCAAAATTATAGAATTGTCCCTAGACTTTAATAAATTACCAACTGACCCTGAACTTTCAGAAAATTACCCTTTAACCCCTAAACTTTGGAGAAATTACGCTTAGACCCACCTGAATTAAAATATTAATAAATTATTAATTAAATTAATTAATTAATTAATTAATTAATTAATTTAATTAATTAAATATCCTAAAATAATCCGGAGTCCAAATGGGACAAGTCATTAGTGTATTTTGACTATCTCGACCATTCTGAGACCAATGGTGAGATCCGTTTTACGAGACAAGGTTCCTTAAAATAAAAGACCCGTAGTAACCTTTAAAATTACCAAAATGCCCCTGAATTAAAATACAGTCAAATGAACTCCGAATTTAGTAAACAAATAGTGAAACTTTATTATTCCGAGCATTCCGGACTCAACCGTGGAGTCCGATTTGTGAAAAGAAGTCTCGAAGTGTAAGGACCCGTGAAAAGTGCAAAATGACTGTTTTGCCCTTTTGAACCCAGATGTCCGAATTCAGTTCTACGAAAACCTAAACTTATTTTCTTCAACGTCCCGGATTCAATAGTGGAATCTAAATTAGCAAAATAGAAACTTATGAATTAAAGACATAAAATTTGTTGAATAGCATCATTTAGGAAACAAATGAACTGAATCTCATGTTATGATTTTAGGGACACGAGAGGGCAAGGAGAAGGTGATCTGACCTTCGGTATTCTCCCTGTGATCCTACCATACTACGAGTACACTTTCCCTGGTTGAGGTCGATTATCAGGTACGATATATTGTGCTAAGTAAGAAATAAAATTGAGATTAGGAATACTTGTTCTGCTGCCTTGATTGTTCACATGTTTGCCTGATTGTTCACATGCTTATGTGCTTCATGCTATCTTGCTAAAGTTGGGTGATGATGTGGATCATGATTATGTGTATATCGCATGTGTTAAAGTAGTGTGTGAATTATATGCTTTGAGAACTGTTGACATTATGAAGTGTACATTTGAAAGCATGCTTTATGTGTGAATGAGATGCATTATTGAGATTACATTATGACATGATGAAATCAAAGCATGTTGGCATAGAATGATTCCTTGGACATGACATGATATTGCATTTGGTACCCTAACCAGCGGGAGCGATCCGCGAAGGGACATGATATTGCATTTAGTACCCTAACCAGCGGGAGCGATCCGCAAAGGGACACGATATTGCATTTGGTACCCTAACCAACGGGAGCGATCAGTGAAGGGACATGACATTACATTGTATTACATTACATTACATGAGTTGATATGGACATGGCATAGATTTGACATGATTGTGGCATAGAGTGGTGTGGGTGTTTCATGGGCATTGTCACTGCATTGCATGGATAATATGGATGACATGCAGATTATTGCTAGTATATTGTATACATGATGTTGAATGCCATGTAGATATAACTGTACACTTGCACATGCCACGCCCTTAATTTTGTTTCTTGCATTAGCATTATATTGTACCAGCATGTTGAGCTGACCCCTTTAGTGGGGCAACATTTCAGATGATGTCCCAGCTGTACGAGACGGGGAGATGAGCTGATTAGGAACTATGTTAGGCCCAAGGGGCGCTTTTGATATTGTATAAGGGCATAAGCCCGAGATTGTATCTTATTTTGTATGTTGTGAGCGAATGGACCAGACCTCGTGTATGTATCAGAATAGTGCACGGAATGTATGTAATTATATTTAATCGTCTTTATTTCCTTATTATTTTTATTTTCTTTTGTCTCGTTACTCGCGCCTCGGGTTCGCTGGAATTCGGGGCGTGACAGAGGGGATGTTACAATGCATACTATGAAAATGATGATAAATATCCAAATCTTAGCCACTCTCTGTTTGAGGAGAAGGAATTGGGTGATCCTAACAGATATATAATCAATTTGGTGAGGAATTCAAAGGAGAAATGAGAGGAATTCAGGCTTGAAGATGAGATTGATGAGGTTGCAGACTTGCTTATCTCAACGTTTCATAAATGGATACGCATGCAGAAGCTGGAGTCGTTCAAAAGGTATCAAGAGATGCTTGAGAGAAGCACTTAATTAGTATACATATCAAATATTAGGGAATCAAAAGATTACCTATCAACTTTGTTTCTCTCACGAGGATGCATTTTCCTTTGCAAAATTACCAGCAACTAGCCTAATTGAGGTTTTGGTGGATTTTTTTTTTTTTTTTGGGTATGGGGGAGGGGGAATACTAATAATAATATCAACGAGCTTGAGTCTCAGTTACTGCCATACTGTAGCTTACATGAAATGTAAAACTTTGGCTGTGGAATAAATATGGTCCAGCCAATTACAAGTTGCCATGGGTTTAATATGTTGGTTTTGTAAGTGATAATAAAATAATTTTTGTTGACAAGTCAAGTTATGATTGGTTGGGACCATTAACTTGGTCAATGATCCCGGACTATCTAATAAGCTCTCTAGAACGTATATAGGTTCTCAATTTGGCAATGTTGGGTTTATTGACACCTTATCAAATCTAAGGGTCCGTTGCGGATTTAGGCCTTGTTAGGGCATCTCTAATAATTACTTAAATTTCATATCAAATTTAAATTTTTAAAAAATCTCCTTCAATTCATACCGACTGAGTTTTATTCGAACTTATATCCAAATCTATAAAACACTGTTTATTAACCTTAAGCTTGGGTGAGGGGGTAAAATATAAAACTTAAAACTTAAAGGGTTTTTGTAAAAATATGAAATGTCAATTCTTAATTTTAAAAAAAAATTCTATAGAAAATATGAAAGAAAAATCAAATTTTTTGAACTTTGGGGACCATTGCCCACCATGACTGCCTATGTATGAACTTTAATTATGTTTAGAACTAAGATTAAAATTTTTAGGTCAAGATGAGAATTTATTTGAAACAAAATAGGAAATTTTTTCGAAAAAAAAATTGAATAACGATTTCATTTAATTATTATGTTTAGAACTAAGATTAAAATTTTTAGGTCAAGATGAGAATTTATTTGCAACAAAATCGGAACTTTTTTTTAAAAAAAAATGAATAACAATTTCATTTAATTATTAAAGAGTTTCATATCATATGAAATTTTTACTCATGCTTGTTTTCTGTCAATTAACAAGAAGTAGTTCAAGAATGAATAAGAATGAATCTACGAGTAACTGTTTAGCCCTGTTTATGCTTGTTTATCTTTATATTTTTAGTAGACAACAAATACTAGTCTTGTTTTAAGCAGTAGTGTTCATTTACACATATTGTTTTTGCTGAATCAATTATTCACATAATTATGGTTGTAAATAATTATAATAATCATTCTTTTTATTCATGAGCTGGAGCCTAGAAGTGACTTTAGAAGAAAACAAATCTCAAACACAAAAGTTGAAAAAATATTATGCATCTTTAATTTTTTTCCTTTACTTGTATTTTCAATGTGAAGTGAAATTATGGCGATAGTTTTGAGTTGATTCTCAAAATAATAACAATAATAATAATAAAGATGGCATTGATTGAATTTATATGTATATATTGTAAGTGGTTAAAAAAAATATTTTGACAAATAAAATTTTACTTAAAAATAAAAATTCTACAAAATAGTTTGAACAAACAAGTATTATGGGATGCACAAATACATATATGATTCAGTTGTTCTACGCAAATCTAATTTAAATGATTAAATGAATCTAAGAAAACATATAATTAGACAATTAAGGGTTATAACTTTTTACAGTTTTTTTCTTCCTATTGTTAGATTGTTGGTTTTTCAACATTCAAAAATTGAAATACTTACGTGGGTTGTAAAGTATTGATAATTCTACAATATTATTCAATTTTTCAAGGTTCAAAAATCAAAAATTGAAAGACTTCTTTGAAAATGTAAGCTGTTAATGGTTGTACTATATACCTTTCGTTGTCAAAATATAATTGTTACAATTTGATATATCACAAATTGACTACAGTAGTTTAGAGTTACCGAGGCATGGCACGAGTCCACCAAAAGCTCTTCGATATACAGATCTTGAGGTAATTAGTTCATTCAACCAACTAGGTATAGATATTTTAGACGTGAGGGATTCCGAACTAGTCACCGCCTTCCATAGGCTACCGATCTCATAATAAAGAAACAGAATTTAATATGACAACTACTATCCTCAAGATATCTTCAAATTCCTATTCTTAAGACTTCTAATCTTATTCAACTTAAGGTATCTACAAGTCTATAAATAAGACCCTATGGTACGTTTTCATGTTATGTTCAATTCTTCTATTGAATTACTGTATTTATTTCTATACTAGCTTTATCATCGGAGTGGCTACCATCGGAGCCTTTTCGGTAACCCTCTAACTTCAAGTTCTTAACAGGTAGTTAAGGATGGGAAGTCATCTGACTAGAAAAGAGCAACATCAGTTTAGCGCCGTCTGTGGAAACGACAATCATTCTCATTATTTTTCTTCAACAGAAAAACTATTGTCTTTTTCTTTAAAGAATCAATGGCTCCCAACCTTTGTCCTAAAAAGAACTCCCAAAACCCTCAAAATTAGCCTTCTACTGGAAAAGGAAAAAGACAAACACACGTCCAATTACAACAGCAACTTGATCAGATTCAATGGCAGTCCGATCAGATGTAGGAACAACCCACTGCCATGTCATAAGCTCTAGCTTCACTGGCTCAGAACTAGCAGAATAATCCTCCTACTACTAACGTTGTCCACGGAAGACCTCAGCCTCCCGTCACCACCACGGACGGAGGATCCCAGAATGAGGAGTTGTCGAACGTGTAGCCGGTACACCCCCATGGTACCGTCCTTATGGGGAACGATCTCCAATTGTCAATAGTTGTAAGAAGAGGAATACCGGCATTCCATCATGTCGTCCATTATTAGAGTAGGACGAGAATACCCATCCCAACGGTCTCTAGAGCCAATCTAGTACAACTAAGACCTCAGCCTCCTAAGGTCCTAAATCCACTAGTTTTAAAAAAACAGCATCCTCCTACTACTCCCAAACAAATTCCTCTTGTGAATCCAGAGCCTGGAAACTTGGGACAAGACCAAAAATAAGTATCGCTCATGTAACAAGTCCTACCCAAAACCCCTCAAAGGATAGAGGAGATAGTGGACTCTTAAGATTATACGATCTCAACCAAAGGGTGTCATGTACCTCTAGAACAAGACGAGCTTAGTAAATTGCTCAGTAGATTCTCTACACCATTCATCTCTGCCATAATGACAAATGAGAGGCCGAAGAAATTTTTTGTCCCAAAGCTCACCCTTTATGACAAATCTGAGGACCCCGGGGACCACTTATGTCATTATCAGCATACAATGGCCTTACACGGAGCTATGATGCCTTTATGTGTCAGAATTTTATGACCAGCCTGAAGGGTACCACCCTCAAATAGTTTCATAACCTTCCCTAGAAGTTGGTTATCAATTTTATGAGCTCAATAGGTTATTTCTTGACCGCTTCTTAATAAGCAGGAAGTTAAGAAAATGGCCAAAATTCTTGCTAATTAGTGAAGCAAGTAAAGGGAGAATCACTTCAGAAGTACATAACTCATTTTAATACCGAGCTCACGGAGATAACCGACTACAGTTCAAGTTTTTTGGTGGCCACCCTCACTTCAGGCCTCGGGCCGAGACGCTTCTAGGATTCTCTAACCATGAATCCCCCCGTCGATATAACGGCACTTATGGACAGAGCGCAAAAGTATATTAATCTTGAGGATACAAAGGCCTTATTCCGAAAAGCTAAAGAACAAACTTAGAAGGATGAATAAGTTCAGAAAAAGGATAACAATGCCAATAAGAAAAGGATCAGGAGTCCTGACAAGAGAACAACATCCAGAACTCAAAACAACTCCAACTTTGGAAGGTATGAGAATTATACCTCGCTAAATGCTTCTCTTACCCATATACTCCAACAGATCTAGACTCGTGAGAACTTGAGGTGTCCAGAACCATTGAAAAGCAACCCTGACTCAAGAAATAGAAATAAGTACTGTGACTTCCATAGAGAGCAGGGTCATACAACTGAGGAGTGCAGAGTTCTGAAGCAAGAGATAGAGTATCTCATCAGGAAATGACGCTTGAAAGAATTCATCTGCCAGGACGAAAGGTAGAACCCCCGTGATGAAAGACCCCCTCCAAAGAGGTCAGAGCAAAGTCCTAAACAGAGGGAAGTTCAGAATGATCATCACTAGCAAAATAATCAAGTCATTTTCGTTCTCCATGTTGACAATACGATAATAAGGATGTCTAACTAAGCCAAGAAAAGATATGCTCAAAAGGCAAGATCAGAGCCCCACATCATCTAGATCTTGGCCATTGAGAAAAAAATGAATTCAAAACCTAAGATCGAGTTCTTTGAATTGCACCTTATTGGGATACATTGTCCTCACGGCTGATACTTTTGCCATCTCACTCAAAATCGCTAATTTTGAAATCAAAAGGGTTCTCGTAGACAGTAGAAGCTCTACCAACATACCATTCTATAACCCTTCAAACACATGAAGCTTGACTCTAATGATATTAAAGCTACCATTGTTGTCATGGCAGGATTCAACGGGAACCTCAGCTTCTCAAAGGGCAGAATTGATCTACCAACCATGGTAGGAGAAAGAGATGACCAGAAGACCCTGATCTCTGAATACATGATCCTGGAAGCTAAATCTCCCTATAATATCATTATTGGGAGACCTTAGATCCACTAGATGGGGGCAGTTACTTCAACCCTCTATCAGTGCATGAAATATATCCACAAAAGCAAAATCCTCACCATCAAAGGCTATCAGCCCACGACCTGGGGGTGTCATGCCCTCGCACTAAAAGAAAGACCTTCCAAATAGAAATTACAGCACCCTCTTGAAGGGGAGAACTCCTCATCTCCAAACTTCATGAGGTCAACGAATGTCATTCCGAGATTGACAAGCCACTAAGTCCAAGAGAAAAGGATAGTATGGTCAAACCAATAGTGGAGCCCATCAAAGTATTTGTTAGTACTGAAGAAGAGGGAAAGTACTTGCATATTGGCTCAACTCTGTCTCCTTCCAAGCAAAAGGGGATTGTTAAATTCTAAAAAGCCAACCTTTTAGTATTTGCTTGGGAAACTAAAGATATGGAAGGGATAGATCCTGATTTCATCTCTTATAAGCTGATGATGGATCTAGACCATTCTCTAATGAAACAAAGAAGGAGAACGTTCACGACTAGAATGTCATAAAATCATCAACAAAGAAGTCTAGAGGTTGCTTGATGCTGGAATAATAAGGGAAGTGTTCTACCCTAAATGGCTTGCTAATACAGTTCTTGCAAAGAAGAAAAATGAAAAATGGAGAGTCTGCATCAGCTATACTGACCTTAACAAAGCTTGTCCTAAAGAAAACTTTCCTCTTCCCAGAATCGATTAGCTCATTGATGCCACAGCAGGTCACAAGCTCATGAGTTTCATGGATGCTTACTCTGAGTGCAATCAATTCCAAATGTATCCTCCAGACCAGGAAAAAACAACCTTCATATCAGAGCGAGGTTTCTATTGTTATAGAGTAATGTTGTTTTGTTTGAAGAACAATGGAGCCACGTATCAGAGGCTTGTAAACAGGATGTTTGGCCTCCAAATTGGGGGTACAATGGAAGTCTATATTGACGATATGTTCATTAAAAGTGTTTAGAAGGGTGACTACATCTAGCACTTAACCCAGACATTCAACATCTTAAAGAAGCACAGAATGAAACTTAATCCATCAAAATGTACGTTTGGGATCACAAAAGAAAAATTCTTGGGTTTCTTAGTTGCTCAGAGAGGAATCGAGGCAGACCCTACACAGATTAAGGCTCTGATTGAACTAAAATCCCCCATAATTAAGAAAGATATTCAAGGGTTAAATGGAAAGATAGCAACATTGAATAGGTTCATCTCTAAATCTACAGATCGGTGCCTCTCGTTCTTTAAAGGCTTAATGGGGACTAAGGCCCTAGAATGAACCTCTGAATGTGAAAAGGCCTTCCTACAACTCAAGCAGTACTTAGCCTCCCCTGATCTCCTTTCGAAATCAGTGCTAGGGGAAAAACTACTCCTATACTCAACCATGTTAGAGAGTGTCGTCAGTTCTGCACTGATTAGGGAAGACAAAGGAGTTCAGAGGCTAGTTTTCTATGTCAATAAAGCATTTCTGGACACCAAGACAAGGTATTTTGAAATTGAAAATATAGCTTTAACCTTGGTGATATCTGCTTGAAAGCTCATACTATAATTTTAAGCTCATCCTATAGTGATCCCCATATCCTATCCTCTAAAGTCAATCTTACATAAACTAGAAGTATTGGGACGACTGGTCAAATGGTCAATGGAACTAGGAGAATATGACATATCCTATGTTCCACGGACTGCTATCAAAGCTCAAGCACGAGTAGACTTCATAGTTGAGTTCACCGAAACACAGCACTCTAAAGCTCAAAAAGTCGTTTATAGATAAGGGCTGTGGAGTAGGTATAATACTATAGTCCCTTGAGGGGATTATAACTGAAAAAGTCATTAGATTGGGATTCAGAGCCTCTAACAATGAAGCCGAGTACGAAGCACTTATCCTTGGAAAAAAATTAGATCTAGAATGTGAAACTCTGGACCTTGACGCATTTTCTGACTCTAAACTTGTAGTTAGTCAAGTTTTGAGAGAATATTCTACTAAAGATAGCATAATGACCAGATACTTAGAGCTGGTAGAATCACTAAAGAAATCTCTCCGCAAATTCTTTATTTAGAAGATTAAAAGAAATTAGAACTCTAGGGCAGCTTCTTTAATGAATATGACCTCTCATCTCAAGCCTGAAAGGGATTCAATGGTGAAAATATCCTATCAATAAAAACTTAGCATTGAAATATCGCAAGCCCTTCAGATTTCAGATCAATCCCTGAACTGGATGACTTCCATTATCAAATTCCTAACAGGGGGATCCTTTCTAGAGGATAAAAACCAGGTAAGAATAATTCGAATCAAGGAAGCTCGGTACTTAATCCTCAATGAAAAACTATACCAAAGGTCTTACACACAGCCCCTCCTACGGTGCTTAACTCCAGAAGAGACCCACTATGTTTTAGGCCGAAATACATGAGGAGATATATGGTAACCAAAATGGCGAAAGAGCCATAGCCCATTGAGCACTGACTCGGGGCTACTACTGGCCTAGTATGCAGAAACAAGCTAAGGAATACGTTCAAAAGTGTGACAAATGTCCAGCATTTTGCTTCTTACCAACATCAACCTCAGCACGAACTCATCCCTATTATAAGTCATTGGCCCTTCGCCCAATAGGGAATGGACATCAGTAGAACCATTTCCTAAAGTCCCTCACAACAGGAGGTTCCTACTAGTCGTCATTGACTACTTTTCTAAGTGGGCAGAATTTGAACCATTAACCCACATCACTAAGGTAGAGGTTAGGAACTTCACTTGGAAGAACGTTATATGTAGGTTCGGCATACCCAGGGTCATTATGTCAAACAATGGGACATAGTTTACAAGAAAATGTATTTATGAAGTTTTGTGAAGACCTCTATATTAGCCAACACTTCTCTTCTCCTAGGCATCCTCACACTAATGGGCAAGTCGAGGTCACCAACCATACTATTCTCAAAGCCATAAAGAAAAAGTTGGAAGAAGCCAAGAGAAAATGGGTCGAAGAGCTCCCTAAGGTGCTCTGGACTTACCAAACTACTAGAAGAACCCCAACTACGGAGACACCATTTTTTCTCGCCTATGGCACTAAGGCAACCATTCTTGTAAAGATTAGTTAGACGACCCTTAAAACAGATCTCATTGACCAAGAGACCAATGGCGAACAGCTCGCAAAAATTCTACATCTTCTAGAAGAAAGGCAGCGACCAAGCTCAGATCAAGATTGAAGCCTACCAGTAGAGAATGGTTAAATGTTTCAACCAGTGGTTAAAACTCATTAATTTCCAACTTAAAGATCTTATACTAAGAAGTGTATTCCTAAACACTAAAGATCCTATCATGAGAAAACTCTCCCCTAACTGGGAAGGGCCTTACAAAGTAACCAAGATTGTTAGACCTACGACTTATTAGTTGGAAGATTTAACTGGGAAGTTTGTATATAGGCCTTCGAACATCGAACACTTACGTAAGTATTATCAATAACAAGGTTATTTTTTTATTTACTTCAGAGCTTGTTATCAATGTACAGACCCCTAAAAGCCTTGTGTCCATTGCAAGTGTTACAAGTCTGGTCCATTTCACCAATGTATAGACCCCTAAAAACCTTGTGTCCTATCGCAAGTGTTACAGGTCTGGTCCATTTTATCAATGTACAGACCTCTAAAAACCTTGTGTCCATCGTAGATGTTACAAGTCTGGTCCATTTTATCAATGTATAGGCCCCTAAAAACCTTGTGTCCATCACAAGTGTTATAGATCTGGTCCATTTTACCAATATACAAGCGCCTAAAAGCCTTGTAGCTATTATAAGTGCTACAGGTCTGGTTTATCTCACTAATGTACACGCCTCTAAAAGCCTTGTAATCATTACAAGTACTACAGGTGTGGTTGATTTCACCAAATGCACAAATCCTTAAAAGCCTTGTAACTATTACAAGTACTACAAGTCTAATTCATTTTATCAATGCACAGACCCCTAAAAACCTTTTTATATATATCACAAGCGTTATAGGCCTGGTCTATTTGTTACCTATCTACCGTTGAGAACTACAGGACTGAATCACATCATTTTGATATTAAATGTTGTCACTGATGTTACCGATCTCAATTTCACAAGTATTCTTTAATTTAGGTCACACCTTGGATCGATTACAAATATTAAGCAAAACAAAGAATACTCAAACACAAGCTCTGGATCTAAAAAGATAATTATATATATGATCGGTGGAGTTACAAGGAAATCGAAAGAAGAAAAATTACAAAAAACCTTAACTAATGATCCTCGGCAAGAGGGGCTTCTTACTGGGGATCTGTATCTTCCACTAGGACAATTTTAGGAGAACTCATCATGGGCTCGTCCACCGAGACCTCAACTACTCCAGAGATATCAAGGTCAGGATAGAGCTTCTGGATCTTTTTTCTAAAAGTTTCCTACCCATGGTCTGCAAACTCTCCCTCCAGCTTCTGCACCTCTTCTTTAAGGGCTCTCTCTATCTCTTCCCCCGCCACCTACATACTGATGGCAAGTTCTGAGCAGCAGCAACGTTAGATTCTTCCTTCTCTTTCTTCATAACCTCCAAGTCTAAAGCCAAATCATTTTTTTGGGATTCCAGAATAGAGAGGGCAATGAGGGACTCTTTTAGCTTCCCCTCAATGGAAAGAGTAGCAGATTGGGTAGTCCTGAGTTGGAGCTTTATTTCATCCATCTCAGCTTAAAGCCTATCTACCCAATCGAATTCTTCAAGACAATCCATGATGATAGCCATAGCATGAGCCGCCTACAAAGCAATAGAGAATTAACAAACTTAGCAAGAATAGAAGGTTAGAAAAATATATGAACAAATTGACTATAGCACGGATCAAGATAATCTTACCCTCATATGGGAGACCAGGATATCCTTGGAAATCTTCTAAGGCTTCAAACCCTTGAAACGACCGGCAGTTGAGCTTCAAGCCTCCTCATAGGCCTTCTTTATAGGAACCTCCCCCGTTTTAGCCATGGTCGCCCTTAGAGGAACTATGCCCATCTTCCCTTTGCCTTGAGAATCAAGGTGCATAATTGGGGCTAGAGGTGGAAGAAGATTCATGTTGTACAATGGGCAAAACCAGCTCCTCAGAAACTATACGTTCAAGAGAATTGAGCCCCCTAACCTCAACTTTCCTTTTCTTTTGGGAAGGACCTGTTTGGCAGGGGTGGATGTCCCCCCAACCTTTTTTGATCCTGGAGTCCAGCCCGTCAGAACTATTTTCTTCAAGATCTTTGACTCATCCTTTACAAGTCTTGCGTCCATGAAGTTTTGAAGGGTAAGAATCTTGTCATGGGGGTGAAAAAGTTTTTTGTATTACTCTTGTTAGTCAGGGTAAAGATCGACCTTCTCCAAGCTTTCTTATCTGTGACAGAAAAGTTAAAACATGATCAGTCAAGTCGAAACAGAAGTACAATATTAAGCATAAATGTTTGAGTTCGGTAGGCTCACCCTTGAAACTAGTGTACGAAGAAAAGAAGCTACTCCTATTTTTGAAATCCTCGTATTCCTAACCACCCTTGACAAAGAAGTACCACATTTTCCATGTTTTATTAGAAGTGGGTACTGAGGTCAGGGGCTTGAACCTTTAGTCAAAGGACATATAAAACATCCCTGTCAACCTTAGGTATTTTCATGTCCATATTGCTCCTAATGAGGGTCAGATCTACCTCAACTCCGTTATGATATCCTAAAACTAGAAAAGCCATCAACTGTCTTCAACTATTAATGTTTAGTTCAGTAGGACATATCTTGAACCAACAAAAAAATTCGTTCACTGAGGAATGGAGGGGAAAGCGTACACCGACCTCGAACCACTCGAGGTAGGCGCAGATCTCCCCTCTCTCAATATTTGATGGACGATCTACTACCCTTCATATCCTATAGGACACATTTTGAGGAATGTCAAAATTGACTTTCAGGGCATCTAGCATACCCTCAGTCATGACACTCTCACCCTCTTATCTCTTATAAGGTTTGCCTGATATACCGGCTTCCTTATTCCTAGGTTCAAGATGTGCTTCGATAAGAAGCACTCCCAAACTATCATTTGAGATGTTTCTAACCTCATTACTCAATATTAGGCCTAGTGCCTCTTGACCTCCTATCTCTACAACTTCCCTTACTTCTTCTCTCGTGCTTGATTGAGCGTCAGAAGCAGCCATCTTCCCAAAATATAGCTCAATAAAAAAAAAGGGAAGGAAGAGTAGGATCAAAAACAAAAACAGAAAAAGAGAGATGAGGAGGTATTTTAATTGTGCAACTGATCAGAAAATGGGAAGGTGATAGTTGAAGACGTCTTCAGGTATACCGGAAATTGCCTTGAGATCTTCTCCTTACTTATAAATGCTCTTGGTATTTTTGAGAGTTCGTAAAAAACTCTTCTTGGGGAAGTTTTTCCTATTCATGAGGCCATCTAAGGAAAAGCAACATTTATGACTCCAACCCCAATCAACGGTTGGCTGATAATGGCTTTGGTTATCCAATTAGCGGCTGACGCAATGATGGGGCATTAACTATCCCATCAATGACTATTTTATCAGAATATGCAACGACTGCATTTATGACAAAACACACATGACTCTTCAGAAACCCTAACCTAACCTCAGCTCTGCACGAATCCTGCAGAACTAAGACTCAAGGAGGGAGTAGCTGATATACCACAAATTGACTACAACAGTTCAGAGTTACTGAGGTATGGCACGATTCTACCAAAAGCTTTTCGATATCCAGATATTGAGGTAATTAGTCCATTCAACCAACTAGGTGTAGATATTTTAGAGGTGAGAGATTCCAAACTAGTCACCCTCTTCCATAAGCTCCCGATCTTAGAATAAGGAAACAGAGTTCAATATGGCAACTACTATCTTTAAGATATCTTTAAATCCTTATTCTCATGACTCCTAATCCTACTTAACTTCGAGTATCTACAAGTCTATAAATAAGACCCTAAGGTACGCTTTCATGTTATGTTTAATTCTTCTCTTGAATTACTGTCTTTATTTCTCTACTGACCTTATCATTAGAGCGGCTACCATCGGAGTCTTTTCGCTAACCCTTTGACTTCAAGTTCTTGACAGGTAACTAATGATGAGAAGTCATCCAACTAGAAAAGAGCATCATCACAATTGTAAAATAATGATAATTGTATAATATACCTTTTGTTGTCATAAAAAAAAAAAAAAAAAGACTCTACTTTTGTCAACATTCTAGATTAATATTTAATACATGTATATTTTCTTAGGATGATACACTCAAAAAAAAAAAAAATTTCATAACTCAAGGATTAAGGTCCTATTTAAGTGGTATAATTGTCCACTTTTCACATGTGATGGCATCGACTCTTCGGCTATTTTTGCTTTCCTTTGCTTTGATTTCATTTTTTCAAAGTACTTGATATCTTTGCATAATGAAGCAATAAAGAAAGTGATAATGTCTAAAGCATAATTAGGGGAGAGAGAGAGAGAAAACTAAAAATGGATCACAGTGCACTTTTTTTTAGTTTGGTATCAATGGTGTAGGTTGATTTATAAAACAAATGATTAATCCTAGGGTGTAAAGATTTTATAATAGAAATAATTATAAATGTATACTCGTTTCATTCATTAGACCAATTGATACATTTAGTTATGCCTCAATGATGATAGCTTTATTCATTATATTTTAACTTTTCGACTAACTTTGTCATAAGCCTGCTTTATGTAGATGATTGCATCCAATTTTTAGAAAATTCTAGTATAAATTCACATAATTGGTTTTAGTAAAAACTCATTTGTGGTGGACTTGTGAGATAAATAAATTAAACTTAAAAATATTTTAAGATTTGTTCATTTATTGAGCTTAGATTGGATTTAGTTCGATGAGGTAATAAATACTTTATGTTATATGAAAACTCAAACTACTTGAGATTGATTCATGATCGGCTCAACTAGATGTTTGTTTGAGACTAACTTGAAACCAAAATAAGACAAGCTTGAACACAATTTAAGCCTTATTAATTTTAACGAATCGGGTTTAAACAAGCTTCGACTTGGTTAGGTTCAACTCATTTACAACCTTGAATCCTACCATTTTAATAAAAAAACTTCAAAGTGACTCAATCTATTCATCAAAGCCTTAAGTTAATTGGTGAACTTTACTGCGTCTTGGCTTAATTTAAGGCATAAAGGATAGTACTTTCCTTAGATAGGTTTTCACTTAACTTTAACCTTGTTAGAGGTGATTACACCTCGATAAAATGAGGGACCGTGTCATATGTGTAACGAGAATAGAAATGATATAAAAAGTTGTCACTATAATTTACATCGGATTATTTCTTCTCAAGATAAGATAAAAAAAAAAAATCTAGAACTTTTTAAAGAGAAAAACTCAATTTAAACTTAATTTTCAATAGATAAGAGTAAGTTGGGTTTTGTCAAGTCAAAACAATTTGATGGGGTTAGTAGCTCATGAAGGAAATATATGAAATAATAATCAAGCTGAACCCGGTTACCTCTTGTAGTCCGGGTTCGCGGAAGCGGAAGAAACCAGCTTGTGTTACGAGCTTCTCTGTCATGTACGTCGATGTAGAAATCCTTTTCGTCAATAAGACGGCTACAAAATTGAGTCGTCTATGTATTTTCACAATCCAAGTCCAGAGGTCTCGCGATGGTAACCTCGAAAGAATCTTAGAGAGAAAAGAAAAAGAGGATCTAAGAGAGTTGACGGATAACCAAAAATCCTCCCACACCCATCGCGTAACTAAAAATGTAGTATATATCTGCATTTATTGAAATTCAAAACCAACCAAATAATGATAAGAATTTTAATCTTATCACAACTCTCATTCAAATCTTGTGGATGCCTAAATGGCTATAGGTTTGGGTTAAGCCCGTCCCAATATCCAATATCTCTCACTCATCCACATAGGGTGAGTATTAAGTTCTCTACATCACCTTCCACACACAGGAAATGGATCGTGTAATCGGACGAGAAAGATCTGGGTAAGAGTATTATATCAAGCTACCATCACATCAACATAGTACCTCACTACAAATAAATAAATAATCTCGTCTATAGCGCAAACTATTCCATTACACCAGATTCAACATCCCTTATCCCTCACGAGAACTAATCTCAGTGCGATGCTTGAACCCTCCAATCTGTATGATACTCATGATCACATCGATAAACACATAAATCGACAGATCGCCCGGGCAATGAGTCACAACACAATAGTGTATTACAGAACCATCTTCCCTAGCTACTCACGTAATCCAATTAAACTCAACTACTTTTCTAGACATGTCCCATTGGACCGCATCAATCATGGTCTTTTAGCAATATGCTAAAATAGCAACATCAAGCTCTTTCTTTATAATGTAGTCTTAGGTCATAAAGGACACAGTGGAACTCAAAGTGGTTCTCAGAGCTCACATAGTGACGAAGCAAGGATACATTCAGTCACTTTCTTTATTAAAGGTCACATTAATAACACATACAGTATGCAATGTATACTACAATAGAACTCCCACTCAATTGGGCATGTCAATCTCAATCTCATAAAAATAAGAATATACATCGTACGAATCTTAGTCTAGTCGCTATCTAGTGCCCGTCGCTATCTCAGCACCCCTCGTCACTATCTCAACGCCTAAGTTGAACATTCTAACCTAGTCGCTCTCCTAGCACCTATCTAAAAGTCTGCATTTGGCTTTCTTTAAGTTGCATGAGGTGTGTGGTCAACCTTCATGCTCGATTTTTTAAACGAATCTCATTTTGACCCTCATTGTCAAGGCGACATATATGATAAAGATGAATTCTTCCACCAACCAAGAATTCAATGTCTCATCTTGCTCGCTATCTAAGCACCAAGGCGATTGCTGGTGTGAGAGAGCCAATCAAAACCTGTTGACATCTTTTACGTATGCTCACAACATCAAAAAATCATCTCAATATGAACACAAAATCATATAATGATGAAACAATGTCACACGTGTCCAATATATCAAATCCAAAATAAACCCAACTATTTAATGCAAGATGTAAAACATCACTAAGTATGGGCTTAGGACCACCTTCCTTTGGGCAACTCTATCTCAAACATGTGCAGTAAAAAATAATACCAATATATTTGATTCTCCGATCACCCTATTAGTGTATAGCCCACTAACGAGCCTAAGCTTCCAGCATAGTGGCGTGTCCGCACGGTTTCGTCTTTATGGACCCTAAGTCCAAAAGACACTACATAAAGGGAAAGGCATCACCTACACTTATATCCCTCAAGTTTGTAAAGCTTATTAATAATGTGAAATAAAACTGCGACGAACTGCAATACTTCTATTTGCTAGAGCTGTCATACAATCATAATTGATAAACATATCATCCTGCCTACATGGTGCTATGTTAAGGCGCCACTAGAATCTCTACAACCAAACTATTGCTTCAATTATAGGCGACCAACCGTGTATTCTTGACATCAATTAGATATCAAAGAAAATAATTAATTATAGTTCAATGAGCAAACACTAAATCACTCTTATAGTTTGGCCATCTGTATAAGCAAAGCACTAAGCTACTATAATAATTGACAATCATATGAGTAAAGCACTAAGCTACTCTAATAATTTGATAGGAGCAAAGCACGAAGCTGTTCTAATAATTTGATCATCAATAAGAGCTACAAAAATAATCGAGTACACATCCCAATACACTTCAGAATCTCAACTGCGCTCAAATAGGAAATTCCAAAAATATATCTATTTTCCTACTAATCTAATTACAATGATCAAAACTATAGTATAGCCTATATCAATCTATCGATAAGTTAGGACCGTGCTAACAAGGTTGCTTATAGATTTCTCAAGACAAAATAAGAAATTCCTCAAGGTAATCTTCATGGAACTCAAATTCAAGCATAGTCTACTTCACCTATGTTCTCATTAATATAGGACAACCACCTCCACGTGGTGACAACAAATTCCATATATGTCGCAACCATATAAAAGATCAAAATACTTTTTTTGGACCATCTATGGCTTCCTTGATCATCGTGAAGCCAATTGTTTGATGAAATTTAAGGTTTCACTGACTTGGCGATGGCTTTAGGTCACAAATGAACACTTCAGCAAACTCAAACATGTGCGACAATCATTGGAATAAAGTAAATGGAGACAATTCTCACCACTAGGGAGAATCTCTCTACATAGTCAATATCTCTTTTGGGATAGGACATTTTCAAAAAAGATAGGGCATAAACACTAGTTAATCACCCCTACACAAAAGGAGATAAACAATTCTAAAATTTGATTCTTTGCTAATTTAGCTCAACTTATCACTCATAGCAGCCATCCTCACACTATTAGAATAGAAAACTTTTGCATTTACATAAGAAGCAATATTCACTTAAACATGTGAAGTAATAGTAAAAATTTCTCTCATCAATCTCACAAAGACGATGAGAAAAGATTTTACATTTGCTTCTACACAACTAAGGATCTTAAGAATCTTCCTCAAATGGTACAATCCCAACTAATGGTACACTCCCACTATCCAAAATATCATCGACGGTTCTAGAATAAGATAACAATTTTCCACCCTCACCGAGAGATGGTATGACTTCCATAGATTTTATTAACCCACAAAGTTAAAGATCCTTTAAAGTTTTCTCATTACACAACTCAATTTAGCAATTACTTAACTTGGGGTGTTCAATTAAAAATCCAATGGCCCTTTAAACTTTCAAAAAGAATATTTTAAAAAGCTTACATTTTTAAAACATAGGGCCAAGTTTTCACAAAAATAATAAATAATGTAAACAAAGCACATAAACCCTAAAATGTGATAAGCCCTCCAAATTAGGGTTTTCACCATTTTCAATCTTAAACGAATTGACTATTAGGGTACTTAGTTAAGGATATAGGTCACACAAAACATATTTAACAAAATATAATTTTTTCATTTTTCTCACTTAATTGTCTTGAAGTAATCAGACAAGTACTCTCGCTTACAATTAGTGTGAAGAATTTCAGAATTCTTCATTTTTGACACTCAACCTCTTGACAAATGCTTTAAGCAACTAATGCTTATAGCAATGCTCAACGCAACTAATACTTAAGTTAGGTGAGCAATCATAAAGCGAGTAACAAAGTAAGAAAACAAGAAGTTCTACTATGTACCCAATTTTCATAACATCATGAGTTCGCATATGCTATTAGAACTGACTCTAGGAAATAAGGAGCCGGTCTACCTTACAAATAAGGTTTCTTACAGGCATTTCTAATCAAATAGGGTTTACACACTGATAGACTGATTTTTGCGAGTAACCCCAACAGGTCTTCTCAAGCTAATCTAGTCATCCAGTCTAGTTCAATGTGTCCATGTTATTGTTCCAAAAATAACATCGTGGAAAGCCATAAAGAGATAAGTCCAAAATTATCAAATAATCCAATGAGACGAAACCACTATCATACTCATATAATGCAACTGCTTCTAACATGTGGTAGATCAAACTAATCAATCTACATTAAACTATTATTTCACAAAGAATAAATAGTTCCATTCAGTCCCAAAAACTAAAATTTAAGAATGAGAAAAATACAAAAATTAATTGGATTGAAGGTGGACCAAACGTCTAATCAAACACCGATATCCAATTATTTTATCCTAAGGACATATGTTGCTCAAAAGAATTAATTAGCTCACTCTTGTGGTGATTAATTCTTATGCTACCACTTATACATAATGTACAAAACACAATGAGCATTGTAAAGTCGCGCTCTTTACGCGCCATTTTATGTCTTTTACTTAATCTCTTCTCTATTTTGAACAAAATGGTCAACTTTGACTTAGTATAACTACGAGCAAAATGATCCCTTTTATTCTTAAATAGCAATTCATTCTATAATATATCTCATTATCTGTCGTGCATGTTATAACATGAAATTTTTTTTTTTTTATATTTATTCTTTGTAAATATTATTATTATTATTATTATTATTATTATTATTATTATTATTATTATTATTATTATTATTGTTATGATGGGTGTATGTATATATATGTATATATATATATATACATTTTTATTTATTTATTGTGTATAAATGTATACATGTGAGTGTGTGTGTTAAAATGTGTAATTATATATGTGTATGTATGTATGTACATGTGTGTAACACAGTGTGTGTGTACCCGGTTGTGTGTGTGTGTGAGTTTGAGTGTAATACACTCAAACAAGCATGGGAGGGGCTGTGGAGTGTAAGAGGGTAGGTGGGTGTGTGTGGTGAAGTATGAGAGTGAGTATGAGAGTTGAGAGAAGGTCAGAAATCGTGGGATTTATAGAGAGAGAGAGAGAGAGAGAGAGAGAGAGAGAAATATAGAGAGAGAAAGTAAAGAGAAAAGGAGAGCTAGTCTCGGTTGGAGGAGAAAAGAGAAGAAAGGAGAGACCGAGGGCAAAGAAGAGAGAGTTCTGAAGAAGCAGAAGTAACCAAGAGGAACTGAAGGAGAAGGGAAGCAAACCAAAAAGGGAAAAATCCGAAAGTTTTGGTAAGTGGGTTGCTTCTGTTTCAATTTTTTTTAGAGCATTTTAATTGATTTAAATTGTAGGATCTTATAGAGCATAATGTAAGGATTAAAACGCAACAAGAATGATAGAAAACGGTTGAAAAATGAGGGAGAAAAAGGGATGTGCAGGTCACGGCCATGGGGGGGGAATCTAGGTTTTTCGTTGTGATTGGGAGCTTCAAAACAGTGTTAAAAAGTTCCAAAAATGCTTTAGAATGATTTGGGATTGAAAGGGGCTTCGAAAACACCAAGAAAATCGATTTTTAAAAATCTGATTTTCTGAAATTCCGGCCACCGGCGCCGGAGAAGGCGACCGGAGCCTCGCCGGAAAAACGGGAAGGAGATGGGCGACCGGGTCGGGTTCCGGGTCGGGCGGGGCTGGTCCGCCCCTGCCACGTGTCAGCCCACTGTTTTAAATTAAAAAAACCTAATTTGGCCGTTTGGTTGCAAGGATAAGAAATTAGGAAAATTGGAATTAAATTGAAACAGGGATATCCTATCCCTGTTCTAGGATTAGCCCCTGTTTGGTTAACCTGATTGAGAATAGCAAATTAAACTAATTTCAATTTGAACCTTGAACCTTTTGGAATTTGAACCTTAACGCTGAACTTTCGAAAATTACAAATTGACCCCCCAACTGTTAGCAATTTCACTTTTACCCATCTGATTAAATTATTAATAAAATATTAATTAAATTAATTAATTAATTATTTAATTAAATTAATTTAATTAATTAAATATTCAAAAATATTCCAGGAGTGCCAAATGGGACAAGTCATTAGTGTATTTTGACTATCTCGACCCTTCTGAGACCAATGGTGAGGTCCGTTTTACGAGACGGGGTCCCAAAAAATAAAAGAACCGCAGTAACCTTTAAAATTACCAAAATGCCCCTAGATTGAAACACAGTCAAACGAACTCCGAATTAGGTAAACAAATAGTGAAATTTTATTATCTCGAACATTCCGGACTCAACCTGTGGAGTCGATTTGTGAAAAGAGGTCACGAAATGTAAGGACACGTGTAAAGTAGCAAAATGACCGTTTTGCCCTTTTGAACCCCGGTGTCCGAATTGAGTTCTACGAGAACCTAAACTTATTTTCTTCAACGTCCTAGAACCAATGGTAGAGTTTAATTTAGCAGAATAGAAACCTATAAATTTAAAGACATAAAATTTGATGAATAGCATAAATTCAAATGAAAATAGACTGAGTGGGAATTTATGTTTTTTAGGGACACTTACAGGACAGGAGAGGGAGATCTGATCTCTTGCATCTTCATTGACCGATGCAGTTACATATCGTGCACGTTCTTCTTGGGTTGTGACTGACCCATCAGGTATGGTGTTTTGCTAGTGTTAGAAATGAAGTTAAGTTAGGAATATTTGTGAATGACTGGAATGCTGTATGTGTTCATCTGTAATGTGTTTACCTGTTTATTTGGAATTGGTTGTTCACATGTTATGTGTTACTTGCAAGTTAATAAAGTGAAGAACATGAATCATGATGTACGAACATATGAGATATGCATGTATATGAAACTGACTAGTGATTTATTTCTTATTGTCCGAGCATGTTATATTATTGAGATTCATGTTCATTGAGATTGCATTGGCATATTGGCATATGATGAATTCCTTGAGAACATGGCGTGGGTAAGCACGTGGTGCTTTGCATTATGAGGGTGTAGATCCTGTGGTGAAAAACCCAAAATTGGCCATTGCATTGGTACTTCGAGCCCTCGGGGAGTACTCGTAAACGAGACATGGGTGTGGCATAGAGTTGTGCATGGGTGTGTCACGCATACTATTCATATATATTACTGCGATGCTTGAATGTCATTTAGAAATAAATGTACACTTTGCACATGCCACGCCTTAGCTTTATTTCTGGCATTAGCATTTCATCGTACCAGCAGTTGTGCTGACCCATTCGTGGGCAACATTTTCAGATGAGGATCCTCCAGCCACGTGAGACTCAGTGATGCCCTGATAGGGCGAAGCACGTGATACATTTGTGATCCATGAGACTTGTATTTTGTTATGTAAGGGCTTAAGCCCGAATGACTGATGAACAATGTATTCGATGTTATTTTATGTATGGATGATGATGGACGCATGTTTAGTGAATTTAATTACTTTTGTCCTTTTATTTATTTTACTTTCTGTCTCGTCAGTCGCGCCTCGGGTTCGGTCAGAATTCGGGGCGTGACAGTGCATGCCCCTATGGCCCTTGACTTTTTTTTACCTACTTTTGACGCAAGTTTCTCAACCGCACTCTAGTTAGCAACTTTTTCTTGTCTATAAATATCGGCCCAAAAGCCTTGTTTGGCCCACCCAAGGTGAAAAAATTAGTTTAGGAGTTCGTCTTTTCACGTTCTACCTTTTGTCTCAAGATGACGTACTATTTTAAAAAATATTTTTATTTAAATAAGTAGCATCATGTAAGTTTTTTTTTTTAAAAAAAAAAAAAATTAAATGCATATGGCAAGAGTTTGTTGCTTATCAAAGGCAAGTCAATAATTGTCATGGAACTAATCCAAACAATTTTTTAATGAGATTTATTTATATGCTGCTCTACATAATAAAGCGCATTTAATAATTTAATTAATTATGACGGAATTCCATGTCTCAAGGTATTGGACTATGTTTCCTATTGGTCAATGTCTATACATATGCTATATGTGTGATGTGGTCATTCTAACCATTTATGTTAGTCAAGTCGGCATTCACATTCATTTAGGTTATTTCATTAATATCATAGTGCACACGGTGACCTTTAAGCGTATATTCGTCATATTATTCTGTTACCAGAAATTTAATTAAAAATATTATTTTATTATATACTATGGGATCGAAAATTTCGGTAGGCTCATAATCATCTCTCATTTATGTAAATAAAAATATATTTTTAAATAATTTAGAGCAAAATAATTTTGAATTAAAACAAATTTGATTCATCCACACAATAATTTTTGAATTATAATAAATTTAATTCATCAACATAATAATAATAATCAATGCGCAGATTCTAAAACACATGGACTCTACTTGAGCCCAATTGGCATTCTAGTACATCATGCTAAGGTAATTTACATATGAGTTTGCAGTGAAAACATACCCCCTTACAAGGCTTCATAAATAAATACAATCATTTCTAAAATTCATTACATTGTAAAATGAACCTATTACACCAATCTACTAAAATCAATAAAATAAATGGGGATGCATCATCAATATCTCATATATCACAAAATTAACCTTGTTATTCCATACATCACCATAACACGTGTACTAGAATATCAATTAAATAAGTCCATCAAATCACAATAGACATCCACATGCATAATAATATAATTGGTCTTGATGGATGGCTTTACCACACCTCACACAATGGGAGTGGGTATTTAGGTCTCACAATTAATGGGGATCAATATTACACAATAATGATGCAATAAATAATTATCCATATGATAATTAATTCATAAATGATCCACACATGACCCTAAAAATATGATCCACACATAATATAATTTTTCCTAATTTTCAGAGCCTTTTCAAGAATTTTTCACATTTAAAATAAATTTTTTGAAATTTTTAATCACTTTTTTTTGGATAAAAAACTAATTTTTAAAGCCCTAAAAATATCAAAAATAGGTAAACAATTTACCAAAAAATAATTTGGACCCCCAACAGTATACTAAATACTGATATGCGATTTTAATATCAAATATAGTTCTCTGAATTTTTTGCAAAAATATTTAAATACATTTTTGACACTTTTTCGTAATAAAAATTAATTTAAACTAATTTTTAAAAGCGAAAAAATTACAAAAAATATATCACGGATCACAAATTCAGTACGTGAGGCTCACTCTCCAGAGGTGTCAAAAAATAGACCCCTGAAAGATGATGCACACGCTCTCACGCGTTCCGTCAAGAGTGGGGGTTGTATTTCTGCAATTCATCTTCTCCAAAAACAAGATTTGGCTGTGGCTGTTGTACCATATATCGTTGGAAAGCTCTTAGAACAAGGAATATATCGATATAAATTTCATGCATAATAATCGAGGTTTTACAGATCGTATTAAAACTTAAAGATTCATATTAAAGTTGTGTTTTCTTAAGAAATCAAAACTTTAAACTCAAATCTCTCACAGATTCAATGGTGGATCGTCATGAAATTTTACGGGCTACCTACTGGGTTTATAAAGAACACATCTTCTGTGACGAATCGTTCATAAGGTATTCTTATAATAATCTTTTGAAAATTAGTCTTGTGGGTTTAATGCATGATTTTCTCTCTTAATAAATATACATGCATACAACATATATATTAGCGAACACAAGTCTATGGCTCTGATACCAAGGAATGAAATATATGAAATAATAATCAGGCTGAACCCGGTTACCTCTTACAGTTTGGGTTCGCAAAAGTGGAAGGAATCAGCTTGTATTATGAGTTTTTCTATCATGTACGTCGATGTAGAAATCTTTCTCGTCAATAGGACGACTACAAAATCAAGTCGTTTATGTATTTTCAAAATCCAAGTCCAGAGGTCTTGTAATACCCCGACCCAAAGATACCGGGTCATATGACACGTATACCGAGATGGGTCGGTTGAGTAGTACAACCTAAGCTGTTTAAAGCTCTACACCAGGGCATCAAGTGGAACTATTCGATTTCAGACTAGTAATGGACTATTTAGAACAGTCAGTGCGGGGTAATACCCGAACACCTCAAGACCCAGCACCGTAATGCTTGCACTCGCGCATTTCAATGCATAACCATATTTCATAAACATGTAGTATGCCGAAAATGAGTGTATGTGTGCGTTGTTATAAATATATTAATATGCATATATATGGAAATATATATACTCATATAAGAGAGTACACACATGGAAAGGTGTATTGTGTGCATGTATGTATAGGAACAAGTATGTATACACGTGTGTATATATATATATATATAATAAAGCAATTAAATAAATATATATATATATATATGTAAATATCTTGGGTGTGTAAATGTGAACAGAGTGTGTGTGTGTGTGTGTGTAAGATGGCCGTGTATGTGTGTGTGTGTTCACATGTGAGTGAGTGTGTGTGTGTGTGTATATAATATACATATATGCTACAAATGTCCTCCCTCATTTAATGCAAATTGAAGAGAGAAAAAGAGAAATTTATGAGATGGGATAGGCAGCCGAAATGGGGGACTGAATTTGGGCTAGAGTCGTGTAGAGATAGGTAGTGAGGTCATAGAGAAAGAGAGAGAAAGTTAAGAGAGAGGAAGGAGTCGGTGGATCCATTATAAAGCAAGTTCATGCATTACATGCTTGCCATTATCAACGAGAGGAACTAAGAAGCTTAAAGAAGGAAGAATCAGAAGAGAAAGGGGTCAGAAATCACAACAAAAAAGGTGTGAACACTTGAACTTGTCATTTTCTCTCTCTAAGATTTTCTATGAATAGAAACTGTTTTATGAGTTGTTATATGCATATGATGTTAGATATATATTTAAAAGCTCATCAGGCATGGTTTTAAATCTTGAAAACACACTGAAATATGAAAACCCAGAAGAACCGCCATTAAAGGACCTTACTCAAGCAGGTCTGAATCGACTTCAACAAAGCCATGTTTGGCTTATCAAGACCTCAACTAAACCCTACACACACTCTAAAAACCCTAGTACGCGATCACAAAGCTCAAGAATCGACCTCAAAATATCAACTTGCAGGTACAGGTTTCAAAACCCAACCTCACCAACTTGCTTTTAAAACCGCTTTTATGAACGAAAATAAAACCCCATGAAGAGGGGATCACAGTAGAACAAATCCCATGGAATTTGGCTCATAAATGAGCATTTACAAACGATGTGCAGGGTCTGGTTATCATGACTAGAACCGAGCACCTGAGCTAGATTCGAAGCCCTAAATCAATGCAAAAACTTGCCTTAAGGTTTTAGGAGGTTATTGGAAAAGAAAACAGAGAAAATGGAGTCATAAATCATCACGAAATTCAAACTAAAAAATTAGGGTTTTGCTGCGAACAGTGTCAATGTCACGACCCGAAACCCACCCTGCGTGGATCTCGAGTCGCGACCTTCACCCCAAGACCCGAAGGCCTAGGGACCAGGCTCGCATCTATAGCGGTATCGAATAGATGTGCTTCATATGGTTGCGGAAGCGTGAAAAACTTTTTTCTTTTCTTTTCTCATTTTAAAATTTGCACATCCGTCTGATACTGCCGCTATTCACGATGGTACACATGATCATACATTCAGAGCATAACTAAAAATTTAAAGGCTTCTATAATAGCTACATGTTCAGCTGCTCTTTAGGGCTTAATACATAATAGTTCACTACCTTACTAAAACAAAGGTTACATCTTAAGTCCATGATACTTAACAAAAGAACTACTTAGATGTCCCTTCCAAAAACAGCTAGGCTCATCCTCATCGTCTTCAAATCAGCCCTACTGTTAATCACCTGAAAGGGGGATTCGAACAAAGTCTGGGTAAGCTAATCTAAGCTTGTGAGCAATTCCAGTATTCGTCATGGGGTTTTCAATTAGCAGTGGTTTTTTAGTACATAAGAGTTTGTAAAACATTCACTGCCAATTGCTCGTACATTTTAGCATACAGAGTATATGCATTCTTAAAACAGATAGCTCTGAAACATTTAAAGTATTCAAGCTATACTTATACTTACGAACTTCAAAACATATAACGTAGCATATACTTCTTAAATAGAGTATATAAAACTCAGAACATATGCATTTCATAAAACAGATACCTTTGAAACATTTAAAGTATTCAAGCTAAACTCGTACTTCATCAGATAAAGTATATAAACTTTAAAACACATAAATATGTATTGTGAAAATGAGGGTAAAACCTGCTTTCATTTTCAAAATCACTTTGTCATCTTTTCTCTTTAATTAGGTGAAATCTGTTTCGAACCAAACTCCCATTTTACTGCCAATACTGTCGATCTCATTTGCCTGGGGGATTAGATCCTGCTACCGGGCATTTACTGTTGAATCCCGAAGGATTTCGACCATCATAGGGGGTGGTACTTAGTACCGTTTATCTTGTAAAACTTTAACCCAACTGAACCGATCAAGAACAGCTACCTGGTCCCTAACAGGTAGGACTTATGAACATTTAAAACATCATGTATATAATTTCATAACAATTCCTTTAACACATTTGATATAAAAAATTCAGAACACTTTACATAATTTGGCATTTAAAACTTTAGACATGTTGAAATATGTTTTAAGAAAACTGTGATAGAAACCATTCACTAAGCATGTCATAATAGAGTTTATAAAGATGGAACAATTTAAAACTGAATCATGTAAATATTGAATTTGGAATTCAAACACTTCATATCTTTGAACTTAAAACATTTTCAAATCTATAGAGTTAAATCTCCACTTCAAATACAGGGTTACTCACCTTGGTCCTTTAGGGTTAGTGCTAATAATGCGCTTTCCCACTTTCCTTGTAGTTCCTAAGAACAAATTCATAAATATCTCATTAATTTCACATTCATTGTAAATCATCTCAATGTTCCTTAACTTATGCTTTAAATCGTATTAGATCCTAAAACGATCTCATAAATTCATATGTACTTCATTTAACTCGTAACTCGTACCCTTAACCTATGACACAATTTAATGTGTTAGAAATTTAATTTATTTCAATTTATACTCTTCTGGTAGCTCCATTAACTTTAAATTAAAGTTATTTATTTCATAGGTTTATGTGTCGTGTCTTTTCGTATTTCCTTTCCTCGTATACGCCTTAGATTAGTACTTTGGCGTTACTTTAATTTATAGTCATCCGACAGATGCTATTCAACAAATTTTATGTCTCTTTATTTTTGACATCTCTTTTGATCAAATAGACTCTACCATTGAGTCCGGAACGTCGAAAAAAGTAAGTTTAGGCTTTCTTAGAATTTAATTCGGACTTTCGTGTGACAAGGGCAAAATGGTCATTTACCGTTTTACGTGTCATATTTTTCCGTACTTCGTTTCATAATTTAGGACTCCATTATTGAGTCCGAGAGGTCGAAGAAAGTCAATTTAGACCTTCTGTGGTTTCATTTTGGCTTTAGGGGTACTAGGGTAATTTGGTCACTTTTAGCATTTTCACAGGTCTCAAACTTTTCGAGACCTCGTCTCGTGTTGTGGACCTCACCATTGGACTCAGAAGGTCCGAGATAGTAAGAATACATTAATAATTTGTTAATTTTGGACAAAGGGTATTTTGGTCATTTACCCCTTTACGTGTCTTTATTTTTCGGGTCCCGTCTCATAAAACGGACCCTACCATTAGTCTTAGAATATCCAAAATAGCAAGGATATACTATTCATATGTTTAATTTGGACTTCATTTGCCTCGTATATGCCCTAGGGGCAACATGGTAATTTTGCTTTATTTATTAAATAATTAAATTAATTATTTAATTATTTTTCTAGGGGCTTAATTGCATAAAATCTTCATTAGTTGGGCCACATTGGAATTTCTCAAAACAGTTGGGGTCAATCCGTAAATAGTGAAAGTATTGGTTTATTTAATTTTTAATTAAATTATAAAACCAATGGGTTCGGTCCAAATCCAAGTGAACCGGTCTGGTTCACTTGCAAACCAACCGATTAGCCTGCTTTACACGTAATGCTAACGTTAGGATGACGTCAGCCCTAATGTTTTAAATTTTAAAATTTAAAACGTTGCCGTTTAAATAAAATCATAACCCGTTGGATCCGGATTTGACCCAGACCCGTAACCGACCCGTTTTTAGACCCTGACCCGAACAGTGTCATCTTTCCCAACGAAGCCGACACTGTTCATCTCAAAACCCTAACTTTTACAGTTGAATTTCGTGGCATTTTAAGGACTCTTTTCTTCTGTTTTCTTTTCCAACAATCCCCTAAGACCTTAAGGCACGTTTTAGTATCGATTTGGGGCTTCGAATATGGCTCAGGTGCTCGGTCCAAGTCGCGATAACCAGACCTGCAACTCGAGGGTTCATGCTTATTTCTTGATCATTTCCTATGAGGTTGGGCTCGTTTTAATCCCCTCTTCATGGGGTTTCGTATTTCATTAACAAGGGTAGGTTTTATCTCATGTTTTTGAGATTTGCTTTGGGAACCCGAACCTGTAATTTGGTTTTTGGAAGGCTTTCTTTGGGATTTTTGATCGCGTAGTAGGGTTTTTAACACCTTTAGAGGATCTAGTCTAGGTCCCCATGAACCAAACATGGTTTGATTGCCATGAGTTCAGACCTGCTGTAGCAAGGTCATCAATGGCGGTTTTCATGGATTTACTATTTTTTGGTCATTTTCAAAGCCTAAAATCATGCTTGTCAAACTCATAAACATATATTTATCATCATATGTGTATGCATAATTCAAAAACAGTTTCTAATACATCAAAATTCTAGAGAGAGAAACATTAAAATTTTGGATGTTTCTTACCTTTTCTCATTGTTTTCTCCCTTCCTCTTGCCCTGATTCTCCTTTCCTTCTTCTCCTCTTCAGTTTTCTTCTTTCTTTCTCTTTATCTCTCTCTCTCTCTCTCTCTGTCCGTGTGTCATGGGTGTGTATATATCATATATGTTTATCTCTCTCTCTCTCTCTGTCCGTGTGTCATGGGTGTGTATATATCATATATGTATATATGTATATTTCTCTCACTCCCATACCCCATCACAATCAATAGCCATGCCTCCCTTACTTTTCTGATTTTGGGCCATCCCTTCTCCCATTCCTCTACACCTACTTGCATATATAATATACATTTATGGTACATCATCCCCATACTTTCTTGTCTTCAAGTATATATAAAATATGTATATATATATATATATGTATATATATATATTTATAATATATACCACACACACACACCCACACTCACGGTTCCATGCACACACACACACACACACACATATATATATATATACTTAATTAATTTCTTTTGTTTAATTAATTAATAAATTAGTTATTCAATTATATTTTATTAATCATCACATTTTATATTAATTATAACAAATACTTAATTTCTCATATTAATAAATTAATTACATTAAATTAATTTATCATATTCTTAAGGGCATAATATTTACACTCATTTTTCATAACCTCGTAAAACGTGCCTCATTACCCGGCATTCTCGGGTCAGGGTATTACAGTCGACTTCGTGGGGAAGATGACACTGTTCAGGTCGGACTATGGGTCTGGGTTATATCCGGATCCGATGGATACGGGCTAGTGAAACGACGACGTGTGGATGCTAAAATGTTTTAAAAATTAAATGTTAGGGTTGACGTCATCATGATGTCAGCAATACGTGGTAAACTGACTAAACCGGTTGGTTTACAAAGGGACCGGACTGGTTCACTTACAGTTGAACCGAACCCACTAGTTTTCTCTTTTAAATTAAATTTAAATAAACCAAAACTTTTTCTTCTTACGGATTGACCCCAGAATTTCTAAGAAATTTCGTTGTGGCCCAACTGATAAGAATTTCATGCAATTAAGCTCCTGGAAAAATATTTAAATAATTAAATAATTAATTTAATTATTTAATAAATAAGGTAAAAATTTCTATTTTACCCCTGAGTCATAAATGGGGCAAATAAAATCCAAATCAGACATATGAATAGTGAATTTTTACTATTTAGGATATTCTGAAGCCAATGGTAGGGTCCGTTTTACAAGACGGGGCCCCGAAAAAAAATAAAAAATAAAGACACGTAAAAGGGTAAAATGACCAAAACACCCCTTGTCCAAAATTAATAAGTTATTAGTGTGTTCTTACTATCTCGGGCCTTCTGAGTCCAATGGTGAGGTCCAAATTACGAAACGAAGTACGAAAAATTATGACGCGTAAATAGGTAAAATGACCATTTTGCCTTTTTACATATAAAAGTCCAAATTAAATTCTTGGAAAGCTTAAACTGACTTTCTTCGACGCTCTGAACTCAATGGTAGAGTCTATTCGACCAAAAGAAATGTATAAAATAAAAAGACATAAAATTTGATGAATAGCATCTGTCAGATGACTATAAACTGGAATATCGCCGAAATATTAAACTAAGGCAAGTACAAGAAAATGAATTACGAAAAGACACGACATGTAAACATGTGAAGTAAATAAATTTAATTTAAAGTTAATGGAGCTACCAGAAGAGTATAAATTGAAATAAATTAAATTTCTAACACATTAAATTGTGTCATAGGTTAAGAGTACGAATTAAGTTAAGTACATATGAATTTATGAAATCGTTTTAGGATCTAATACGATTTAAGCATAGGTTAAGGAACATCGAGATGATATTACAATGAATGTGAAGTTGATGAGATATTTATGGATTGTTCTTAGGAACTACAAGGAAGTGGGAAAGCGCATTATTAGCACTAACCCTAAAGGATCGAGGTGAGTAACCCTGTATTTGAAGTGGAGATTTAACTCTATATATTTGATGAAGTTTTAAAAGTTCAAGTTATGTGAAGCATTTGAATATCAAACTCAGTTTTTATACGATTCCTATTCTTAAAATATTCTGTTGCGACATGCTTGTTAAATATTTTTATATTCGGATCTTTTCTTGGAAATACTTAGCATGTCTAGGTGAAATGCAAATCTCTTTAAATATTTTGAGTTTTATTGTTTTAAGTATTTGAAGTCCTATTGCAGAAGTTGTATATTTCTTGTTTTAAATACTCATGAATAGTATTTATTGAAGAAGTCATGTGATAAATGTTTTACAAGATAAATGGTGTTTAAAGCACCCCTATGTGACGTTAAAATCCTTCGGGATTCAACAGTGACTCGAATAAATGCCCGGTAGCAGGATCTAATCCCCTAGGAAAATGAGATCGACAGTATTGACAGTAAAACGAGAGTCTGGTTCGAAACAGATTCCACCTAATCCAAGAGAAAAGATGAGAAGTGATTTTGGAAATGGAAGCAGGTTTTTACCCTCATTTTCACTATGCATATGTTTTGAGTTTTATACTCTATTTGAGAAATATGAGTTTTAGCTTGAATACTTTAAATATTGCAAAGCTAACATGTTTTAAGAAATACATGATATGTTATATGTTTTGAAGTTCATATGTATAAATTTAGCTTGAATACTTAAATTGTTTCAAAGCTATCTGTTTCAAGAATGCATATATTCTGTGTTCTAAATGTACAAGCAATTGATAGTGTGTATTTTATAAAAATCTCATGTGCTAAACCACTACCAATTGAAAACCCATGACGAATACTGGAATTACTCACTAAGCTTAGATTAGCTTATCCCGGATTTATATCCGCCCCCTTTCAGGTGACTGACAGTAGTCTTGATGTGAAAAGGTTGATGTTAGAGCTTACCCATTTTGTGAAGAGTGTAAGCAGCTATTGCAGGACTGGTAGTCTTTTTGGAAAGACTTATAAATTTTTAAGTTAATCTCTTTTGTATTAGTGAGATGGTACACCATTATGTATTAAGCCCTATGAGGTAACTAAACATATTGTAATTTTAAAGTTCTTAAGTTTTATTATGCTCTGAATGTTATATCATGTATACGCTATGTAAAGAGTGGCAGTACCGGACAGTTGTGCAAATTTTAAAATGAGAAAAGAAAAGAAAAAGTTTTCACGCTTCCGCAACCACTTGACGAACATCTATCCGATACCGCTACGTATGCGAACCTTAACCCTCAAGTCCCCGGGCCTGAGGGTGGCTGTCGCGATTCGGGGATCCGCACGGCATGGGATTCTGGGTCTTGACAGGTCTTGCGATGGTAACCTCAAAAGAATCTCAGAGAGAAGATCTAAGAGAGTTGACAGATAACCAAAAATCTTCCCACACCCATCGCGTAACTAAAAACGGTATATATCTGCGTTAGTTAAAATTCAAAACCAACTAGATAATGATAAGAATTTTAATCTTATCACAAGTCTCATTCAAATCTTATGGATGCATAAATAGCGATAGGTTCGGGTCAAGCCTGTCCTAATATCCAATAGCTCAAAAATAACCTTTTGGACGACCAATCATAGGAGAGATAAAACCCAATGTTTTTAGAAGAATGTTAATGTGATCAGTCGTGAAGACTAGAAAGTCACAACGTGATTAGTATATGCAATGCACATGTTCATATTATACATGTATCTATTGCATATGTCAATGAGATCGCAAGTTTTCAACTATTGCGATTAATGATAACATTCCTCATGTTCTAATTTCAATAGTTCAAAAAGTTAAGAATGCTTTCCAAAAACCTATTGAACTTGAGCTTTTTAAAAGAGAGAATTTTTTTGTAAGGGAAATTCTTATATCATGATGATTATTATTATTAGGGCTAAACTATTCTCACTTCCCATGTATTATTCACACTCTTACTTATGGAGATTAGAATGGAGGTGTGAATAACAATTTGGGGGTGAAGAGGGGTGGGAATAGCCTCAGTCTTGTCATTATTATTATATCAAAATCGAGCTTGCCAGCAATTCTAATAATAAAAATTATTTTAGATATACTAATCCTAAATTTTAACAGTGTTACAATACTAAAAACATAATTTTTGACATTTTTGCTTTAATAATAAAATATATATTTTTTGACAGAAGTATTATTCATTTTTTCAACTACTCTTACAGTTTGAGTTTTGAAATAAAAAAAAATTAATCAAATCCAAAACGTGCATTTATAATCATATGAATTGTTAAAATGAATTATAGTTATTAAAACGGAAATTATATTTAAAATAATATTTGACTCAATTAAATTTTAAAAATATGAATAATAATCGTTAGCGCACCACCTTGGAGTTCGTTTAACAACTCCATTCACTTGGCCGTCGGAGTTGCTCGGAGTTGTATCAACATACCTTATCCAGAATTCACTTCGTGCTTGTATTTCCTAGCTAAGGCTGGTACTGTTGTTCATGAAACATGGGGTTGAGCGCGTGCCGGGCTCAAGTTGGCCCACAGTAACAGCGGTTATGTAGATCGGCCACGTGTATCAGTTTGGCGCCAAACTTTCCCGCCAAAAACAACGACCCTCAAGGACGAGGGGCTTTTTGTGCCCCCAAGCAGCGAAACGCCGCAGGAGAACTCGCAGTCACAGTAAGAGTCCGAAAATGGCAGATCAACCTTCAGGCGGTGCGGGGCGGAATCCAAGCGAGGCATCTTCCGACCATGGGAATCCACCATCGACACCCGATTCCCCTACTTCCGCTGGTTTTAACACCGATCAACTTCCTTACAACACTAGCCGCACCTCTGAGAACTACTCTGACGACGAGGATGAAGCTGCCGTCGATCCCGATATCATCAGAGATGAGCCCGAAGAGGTGGATGAAGAGGAAGAAGGAGAGGATCTTTTTAACGACAATTACATGGAGTAAGTTATCAAATTCCTCTCTCGATCTGCTATCTATCAATACATATGTGTGATTATGATTTCTTGTTATTTGTAATAATCGAGTTTTTGGGGTTGGTTTGTGATTGGCAAAATGAAGCGATTATCGGAGAATGGACGAGCATGATCAGTATGAATCGGTGGGGCTGGATGAATCCCTTGAAGACGAGAGGGATTTGGATCAGATCATGGCTGACCGAAGGGCTGCTGAGATGGAGCTCGAAACCAGAGATGGTCGCATCTCCCAGCGCAAGCTTCCCCAGCTTCTCCACGACCAAGGTAAATCCTGGCCCGTTATAAAGAGAAATCCTCTATGACCTTTTAAACCCTATCTTTTTCAATTATTCAGCCTTCCAAATCTGCAAATATTCCTGTCTTATATACATTGAGTTTTGTAATTCTACTGTAATGTTCTTGGAGATCTTCTTTGAGCATATCTTCTTATCCCAGTTAAAGCATTATTTCTAATTTGTTAATTTTTGAACTTGTAAACCTTGTCTAACTGTGACCAACTCTGTGTCTGTAACCAGATCTATAAGGCTTAAGTGTGATGCTTTTTTTAAAATTGACAACTACCCATTTTGTTGCATGCCATATCATATATATCTATATATACATGTATACATGCATGTGTGTAAACCTTTACCCCATCCTTCTGTCCTATCATTTGTTGGTTGTTCTGGCAGGTGGCTTTTGCATCTCCTATGTCTCTATGGGCACCCTTTCATTCAAGTTTACTGTTAGGAGTCCCTCTAGTTGAGTCAATAATCAATAGGAGTCATAATAAAAGTTTTCTACGCTGGACATTCATTTGCTTTGATAGGTACCTTACTTTTACTCTTACTGTTTCACTTTTCTTTTATAACCACAATGTCCATGCTTCTCCTAATACTTGATATACCTAGCTAAATGTAATTAAATCTTTCCATAGCAGCTGAAGTAGGTTACTAAGGGAGCACTATCAGGACAGTAGGCAGTATGAATTAAGAAATAGTTTTCTTTAGCTAAGTTGAACTAATTCCACTAATATCTTCAATTCTATCACAAGTCAAATGGTAATCTGATATAATTAGTTTTATTGGAACTGGCATAAATTCACCTGAATATAGATCTTAAACGTTAAAAAAATGACATTGCAAAATTATTATTACCCATTCCTTATGACAATGTTGTGAATTGGGCATTGACAAGTGGGTCAATTCTAACCATGGTATAGTGTGTCAGCCATTATCTAAAGGGTTTTGAGTATTCTAAATCGGTTACACTGAAATATCAATATTTAAAAAATTCACAGTTCTAACCATTTTTATACAACAGTATTGGTCCACAATGGCTGTTACAGACTGATAGGTGACGGTAATGGTACATTTTCTCTCTCTATCTCCCCCCCCCCTCCTCACGAACGGTTAGAAAACCTATTTTTGGCCAAACACAAGGTTTGAACTATACATATGATTGAGGTGTTTGGTAGGTCTTGAAATCATATCTAATTGTTTAATTTCTCATCCCAAAGACAATCATTTGCTTGCTTTTTAGATTTATTAGATATTAGATGTTACTTATTTTACTGGATTATTTCAACAATCATTTAATATATCATGCATCTTAGTTTAATAAGATTATTGGATTATTTCAACAATCATTTTTCAATTTCAAGAATTATCTTTTGCTATTTTTGTTTTTTTATTTTTTTTTCTCTAAAATCATATATGAAGGTATCTTGAATATTTTAAATGGTGGTAGAAAACATGAATACTTTTCAATATTTTTTACTTTTAACATTTTTTTATTTTGTTAAAGTTATTTGTTTATTTGGCTTTAAGCTTATTAGTTAGCAATTAATATTCAACACTAATGTGTTCACTATCTAATGTTTTCCTTTGTTTTCTTATTTTTTTCTGTAAATTACTTCTTGAAATTTTTAATTATCACTTATGCTTATCAATGCAATGTTCATCATAATAAATTGTACTTTTTCAGTATAATTTAAAACAAATACAAAGTCCAATACGATAAGTATACTTTTTTTTATAGGTTTTATAAAATTGACTATAAATAATTAAAAATATTAAAATTTGACAAATTGGGGTCAAACATTTTTATAAATCACTTTTAACGGATTTGCTAATGATTGAAAGAAATTCATAGTAGCGATTTCTGATTCCTTTATGTATCAAATCATACTCTTGATACCGTTACACCACAATAGAGACCATTACACATCCCGATTTCATGATTTAAAACCGCAAGTCTAATTATGCAACTCCAACAAATGTGTGGTTTTCTTCTTTTCATGGACAGAACATCGCTGTGATAGAAATCATCACTTCTTGTAGGTTTTCCCTGAATCTATTTGATCAATAGATTCAAAAAAAAAAAAAAAAAAAAAAGAAAAAAAAAAAGGAAGGGAAATAAAGGCAGCAATCATCTGCCTAATATGTTCTTTACATTACCAGCTTAATTTGCTTTTTTTGTGTGGGTACTGATAGGAACACCATACAACGACTTTTAGATTCAAGGATAGAGGCAACAGCAGAGTTCAAACCTGACTTCAAAATGTGGGCTTCAAGCCAACTGGGTTGTCCTGTTGGGGAGTAATATTGTAGATATTTTCCTATATATGTATGCAGACAGTATATTGGTTTACAGCTCAGGATGGGATCATTTTCTGTGAAATAGCTATAATCTCTACCCATTGTCCAATTCAATGGAATAATATTGCTGGTAAATGCCGTACATCTCTGATGAACTTTAACTTGGACCTTGTATTTATTATTTCTGATTTGCGCCTGGATACAGCATATTTTCTCCTTTGGTATTAAGGTATACCAATTGCTCAACAATGAATATGGAAGAACAGTGCTGAAGACATAATAATGCTGAGCATTGACATTTTTGGTTGCAGATACTGATGATGACAACTACCGCCCTTCGAAAAGGTCCAGAGCTGGTTTTAGGCCTCCCCACCCAGCGAGAAGCTATGATGATACAGATGCAATGCAAAGTTCACCTGGTAGATCCCGAGGACACTCACGAGATGATGTTCCCATGACTGATCAGACGGATTATGAGCCGTATGAGGTGTTCAGTTCTCCTTAGCTCTGATCCTCTAATTTTTTTAAGCATTGGTGATCCTATCACATAAAATTTTAGGTTACATCATTGCTACAACTCCTAATATATGGCCTTTTATGCAGGATGATAATGACGATGAAGGTGAGTTTGAGATGTATCGCGTCCAGGGAACGCTAAGGGAGTGGGTTACCAGGGATGAAGTGCGTCGCTTCATTGCTAAGAAGTTCAAGGAATTTTTACTCACATACATAAACCCAAAGAATGAACATGGAGATTTTGAATATGTGCGGCAGATAAATGAGATGGTATCAGGTAAAATATATTAAGTTGTGGATTTGTAAAGTTGAATACTTTTCATCCCTCTCTCTTTCTCTCTCCCCCTCTCTTTGGGGGGGGGGGGGGGGAGTTGGCTACGTAGTGCATACAATCACTTGCCAGATGCATCAGTCTTGTGTGTTTATTGATTTGACTAATTTTATCTGCAGTTCAGAAATGTAGCCTGGAGATTGATTACAAACAATTCATCTTTATCCATCCCAATATCGCAATCTGGCTAGCTGATGCACCCCAGTCTGTCCTTGAGGTTATGGAAGAAGTTGCCAACACTGTTGTCTTTGAATTACATCCGAATTATAAACAAATCCACCAAAAGATCTATGTCCGCATTACCAATTTACCTGTTTATGACCAGATACGCAACATAAGGTAGTGAGGAAGATCTATCAGTAATAGCTAGTTGGAATTTCATAACTGTTATGTTATAGTTACATCCTTGTCTTGGTGCTTCCCAGGCAAATACATTTGAACACCATGATTCGTATTGGGGGTGTTGTGACCCGACGTTCTGGAGTCTTCCCCCAGTTGCAGCAGGTGAAATATGATTGCAACAAATGTGGGATGATTCTGGGGCCATTTTTCCAGAATTCATATTCAGAAGTCAAGGTTGGTTCTTGTCCGGAGTGCCAGTCAAAAGGACCATTCACTGTCAATATTGAGCAGGTGAATATTCTCATATACTTTATTTTAGTGAAGAACAAATTGGAACTCATAAATGATTATCTTCCCACGCTTTACCGCAGACAATATACAGGAATTATCAGAAACTTACTCTCCAAGAGAGCCCAGGAATTGTGCCCGCAGGTCGTCTTCCAAGATACAAGGAAGTGATACTTTTGAATGATCTAATTGACTGTGCTCGCCCTGGAGAGGAGATTGTAATAATCATCTTGGACTTGTATATCATTCCAGTAATTTGATTTTATTATCACTTCCTGATTTTCTTACCTATGGTCAATCTGATACTTTCAGGAAGTCACTGGCATTTACACAAACAATTTTGACTTATCTTTAAATACAAAGAACGGATTTCCTGTCTTTGCCACAGTGGTTGAAGCAAATTATGTCACAAAGAAGCAAGACCTCTTTTCGGCTTACAAACTTACCCAGGAGGACAAGGAAGAAATTGAGAAATTGTCCAAAGATCCCAAGATTGGAGAAAGGGTGGTTTACTGAATACTTTTTTTCTTTCATATTATCATGAAATCTGTTTCCTAAGTTTCTTGTCCAACTTTTCAGATTAATAAAACCTCTTATCAAGAAATCTTACATATGAAATCTTTGTGACTATATTTTCAGATTATCAAGTCAATTGCCCCATCAATCTATGGCCATGAGGACATAAAAACTGCAATTTCTCTTGCAATGTTTGGAGGTCAAGAGAAAAATGTTGAAGGGAAACATCGCTTGCGAGGAGACATAAATGTACTCCTGCTAGGTGATCCAGGCACAGCTAAATCACAATTTCTCAAGTATGAGCTACCCCAGTTATATTCAATGTGATTTGCTTAAATGCTGACCAGTCTGATAACTTTTTGCGCATTTTTTACAAGGTATGTTGAAAAGACTGGACAAAGGGCTGTCTATACAACTGGGAAAGGAGCTTCTGCTGTAGGGCTTACAGCAGCGGTGCACAAGGACCCAGTTACACGGGAGTGGACCCTTGAAGGAGGGGCCCTTGTTCTGGCCGATAAAGGGATCTGTCTTATTGATGAATTTGACAAGATGAATGATCAGGACAGGCAAGTAACTGCTTGTGTTTGTGTTTAGTTTTTAAAATGTTATCAATTGAGCTTGGATTTGTTTCTGTTTAGTCTTCTGAAATGTAATCAATTGAGCTTGGATTTGTTTATCCTTTATCAGGGTAAGTATCCACGAAGCGATGGAGCAGCAAAGTATTAGCATATCAAAGGCTGGAATTGTCACATCCCTCCAAGCTCGCTGCTCTGTCATTGCTGCTGCAAATCCAATTGGAGGAAGGTATGCCTTGTGTATGCAAATAATCCAGTCCTATGAATGGACTAATAAATTCTTAAATTCCTGTTCTCTCATCCTTTGAGCAAACTTTATTTGGGATACAGAAGAATTCATCTATCAACTTTTCAAGGTCTTTAAATCACCCCCCCCTCCCCCCAAAAAGCAATAGAAACTTCACTCAAGGAGGTGATAAATTGATTCAACAACTATTCTGTCCTTGAATTGACAGATTTGGGTTACTAGACGCAAGATCCCTGCAATCGTGCAGTGTTGTCCCCTGCTGTAAATTTTTCCTTTTAATGCTATTTGACTAGTAACTTTGCTCATAAATCTAACTGATTTTTTTTTCCAGATATGACTCCTCAAAGAACTTTTCACAAAACGTTGAACTTACAGATCCAATTGTTTCTCGTTTTGATATCCTCTGTGTTGTTAAGGTTACTTTTCTGAACTCAATTTGTTTCTTTTGTTTTCCATTTCCATGATGACTGTTTAACAGGGAAGGATATTGGTTGTAAACAGGATGTGGTTGACCCAGTCAAGGATGAAATGCTTGCTAAGTTTGTAGTTGATAGTCATTTCAAGTCACAACCCAAAGGTGCTAATTTAGATGATAAGTCCATAAGTAATTCCCAGGAAGAAATTGAAGCCTCTGCCATGCAGGCTGATCCTGAGGTCTCATACTTGAGCTATTATCTAATCTCTCTGGCGCATGTAAACATGCTTGAACTTGAATTTCTACATTTGTTGAAGTTTTATTTTTCTCTTCAGATACTCCCTCAAGATCTGCTAAAGAAGTACATAACTTATGCCAAGTTGAATGTATTCCCAAGGTTACATGATGCCGACTTGAACAAGCTCACCCAGGTTTATGCTGAACTTAGGAGAGAATCTTCGGTAAGTTATCGTATTTGTTCTTTGTGATGGTTGAGTAATGAGTTAATTTATGATACATCCCTTATTGGACTTTTATGCTCTGTAGCATGGACAAGGAGTTCCTATAGCGGTGAGGCACATAGAGTCAATGATTCGGATGTCAGAAGCACATGCAAGAATGCATCTTAGACAGCATGTTACTCAAGAAGATGTGGACGTTGCAATACGTGTCTTGCTTGACTCATTCATTTCAACCCAAAAATTTGGGGTTCAAAAGGCTTTGCAAAAGGTATTAAAAGATCTAGTGCTTCAATTTTTCCATAAACCTTGTGTCTTTTCTCTGCAGTACAATTTTCTTCTTAATTCAGCTAGTACCAATGATTTAGTGGTTGAGGCATGGTGTTAGCCCTGGAACACCATAGTAGATGGAGGTTGAGCATTCAAAACAGGGAATGAGATTAATGTGGTTGAGGATTCCTATATAATTTGGCTGAAGTAAAAAACTGTTGGTTATAAAAAAAAAAAAAAAGGAAGAAAACTTTCATATCACAACAGAACTGCTGCATTTAATTTGTTCTTTGATTTTGCAGAATTTTTTATGGTGCTTGTTATTACCAGATGTGTTCTAGTACACATACCCATCTGCTTTTGTGCCAATGGGATTTTTTTTATACAAACAGCATTGCTGATGTAGAATTCAATACTAGGTATTAGTATTACCCTGTCAGCTTATTCACATAACAGAAGTAACGATATAATTAAGAACAATCAAATCAAAAAATTACCTGGGGTTACGGGCTGAATTTGCTACTTTAGGAGGTCGAAATTGCATTGGGATTTTTTATTATAATTCACCAATTTGAGTTTAAAATATTTTCCCGATTCTTCAGAGTTTTTTGTAGCTCAAAACTAAACCATCATTCTGAGCCAGGTTAAATATGACTAGAAGTGCTTAAATTAATTTGATCAAGATGTTTCATATATTCACCATTTGGAGCTAAAATGCTTTTCCTGATTCTTCGGAGGTTTTTTAGCTGAAAACTAAACCATTTTCTGAGTCAGCCTTGTATCTGTAAGTGCAATTGTTTATATCTGGATGTTTTAGAACCTGTGCATTTCCTATTATCATAGTGAGGATCTGCTGGTTATATAAAATTTATAGGTAATATCCAGTAGTACATCTTAGAGTGGATTGAGATGATTGTGGGAATTTTGTTGCAGAGCTTCAGAAAGTATATGGCTTATAAGAAGGATCACAATGAATTAGTACTCCATCTTCTTCGGGGGCTTGTGAAGGATGCACTGCACTTTGAAGAAATTGTGTCCGGCTCTACTTCAGATCTTAACCATATTGATGTGAAAGTGGAGGAGCTGCAGAGCAAGGTAGGGTGATCTTGCACTTGGTTTTCTACTTTGCAATCAGCTGCATTGCAACACCCCCCCCCCCCCCCCCCCCCCCCCCCAAACATGTACTGACTTTTGGTGTGGTATTCTTTTTTTGTGCAGGCACAAGATTACGATATCAATGACTTGGAACCCTTTTTCTCCAGCATTCTGTTCTCTAGAGCCAACTTTGTGTTGGATAAAGAACGTGGAGTGATAAGGCATCGGCTCGCAAGATGATGGCAAACTATTAATAACAAAGGGTTTCAGAAGGGCAGGTTAACTACTTATGGTCTTGCATCAGACTATTCCATGTTGATTTTTGCAGAGCATTCAAATTACTGGGCAATCATTATTTGGATGAAATTTAGAGTACAACTAGATATTTTAAGTGGATATGCTTCACAATGAAGTATAGACAAGTGTTGAAATGTTGAGATAATTACAAAAGTAAATTTTAGTTTTGTGTTTTGGTTTTTGTTTTAAAGAAAACAATGCAAAGATCACGGAAATCCACCACGAATTCTGACCCAAGTTTTAGCTTTTAGGTTCATATAGTAGCGGGGTGTGCATTTCTTAAATTAGGTTTGATATTTTTCAAGCATTTTATTGAAGGATTGATGAGAGATTTCCCTTAAATAAGTGGTAAGTTTTTGTTGATAAAGAACACTACCCAAAAGTAATGAAAGCTTTGTTTAAGCATAAGCAATACAACATTATTCTCCAGAATGAATGTTACGCATCCAGTGCTTCCCCCTTCATCCCCGTTAGGCACGCCACTGCTTCCGCTAATACACGGGATTTTGTCATAGCTGCCACATTTTCTCCCTCACTCAACACACTTCCTTTTCTCCCACCCTGGACCATCTCTCTCTCTCTCTCTCTCTCTCTCTCTCTCTCTCTCAAACCCAAAAAGGAGAAATGAAAAAAAAAACGAAAAGAAAAATGTACATTGGAAGAAATGATTATTTCAAGATCGTACGCAGCTGGAGTTTGCAAATAGAAACATTAAAAAACGGAGAACAAGAGTTGCTACTAATCCCCACATGAGCAAGATCCATCCTTGAAATGGTGGAAATAAGTTGGGTCCTTGATCAGGATCTGTCGTCCCACTATTTTAGATATGAACTTTGCAAAACTATGGCAGTGGCAACAGATACGAAGGTTTTTTGTCACTCGAATTGTTGCCCCTCTTTCTGTACTGATGAGTCCAAACGAAGTGGCCAACATTTCGCTGTGCCCAATTGGAATGCACTCTCGCTCTTCCTCCACCTCATGGAGACTATAATCTGAATTAGGTCTCATCCCTTCTTCATCAGCTTTCTTCATCAAGCTTTCTAATTCCCAATATATTCTCCTTGATCTCGGGTGGGATACATCCCCTGTTCCAAACACGTGAACTTTGTTCCGGAACTCTATCCAGCTATAAGCCTTTTTAGGTCTCAGACCCATGTCTCTGATTGTTTCCCTCATTCTATTCACCATATCCCATTTTGCATGGTGAGCATACCAGTTCGACAGTAACACATAGTTCTCTGCATTAAGAGGCTCCAAATCACACAGCTGCTCAATCACTCGCTTTCCTGTACTCCCATTCTGCTGCTGGTGCTGGTGGATCCTGCACCCATCCAATAATGCTCTCAGCACCTCTGCATGCCGTTCAATCTTTCGTTTCTCCATAAAGGCTGTTGCTTCATCGAAGAGTCCAGCACCAGCTAGAAGAGCAACCATCAAAGCACAATGTGCAACTTTAGGTGCCTCAAGACAGTTGAAGTAAAACCTTCCATCTTCAACCATGCGGGCAGTATAACAAGCATAGAGGACTGCAACGTATGTGATCTGATCTATTTCTACACCGGACTTCTCCATTTCGCGGAACAAGCCGACTCCAAGTTCTCCTCTTCCATAAAAACTATAGCCCAATATCATCACAGTCCACGAAATAACATCCCGGTCCTTCATCCCTGAGAATATATTCCAAGCATATTCAATGTATCCCGATTTCACGTACATGTCCATAAGGGCATTCAGCACAGTGAGATTCTTATCAATTCCATTTCTAATCAAGTACCCATGAATTTCTTTGCCATTCTTATGGGCTGCTGTTCTCGCACAAGCTGGGAGGATGCTGGAGATTGCCAGGGGATCAGCTTTTATTCCCTCCACATTCATCTGCCGAAATAATTTCAGACCCTCATTGAATCCTCCCTTTCGCACATACCCGCGAACCATTGCAGTCCATGAGATGGCATCTTTTGATGGCATTTGATCGAAAACTGCTCGAGCATCTCTCATACTGCCACAATCAATATACATTTTCAAGAGTGAATTGCTCACCAAAACATCAAACTCTAATCCACATTTCCTGGCAATTTGATGAGCATTTCTTCCCTCTTGCAGTGATTTCAATAGGCCGCAAGCGCCAATAGCAGTGGCCAGTGCTACCAGATCAATGTCAGCTCCAGAATCCACCATCTGATTAAACAGATCAATGGCCAATCTGGGTTTATCTTCCATCACGTACAGCTTAGCCAGCAAAGTCCAAGAAACTGAATTCCTCCGAGGGGATTTATCGAACAGCCATTTGGCCGCATCAGCACCATCCAGACGCCCATACATTTCTATCAGAGCTGTAGTGACATAGTGATCAGAAGAGAAGCCGAGTTTCAAAGCCTGCCCGTGCACCTGTTTGCCAAAGGAAAAGCTGCCCGAAAGGCGAGAAGCAGTTAAAATGCGAGGGAGGGTGTGCCTGTCAGGACGAACACCTCGGAGTAACATTTGCCGATAAGTCGAGACGGCGTGATTGAAATCGCCACTGCTGAGATGTGTCTGGATAAGGTTATTCCAAGCAAATGTATCAGAAAGAGGGATTTCGTCGAACGGTTGGTGGGTGTTTGCCAAATCCCTGGACTTGCTAGATGCCGTTCGAAGGCAGAATTGAAGATTAAGGGAATGGTTGAATTGGGTGATGGGTATTGTTTTCTCAGTTCTGAAGAAACACTGTATCTGTGTGGATGATGAAAACACATCCATTTTTTTCTTCTTAAACAGTACTTTAACTTACTGGTTCTTTTATCTTGTGCTTTTGGGCAGCACACAGCTTCTTCACCAATCGAAAGGATGAAATTGGCAGCATCGATGAAACTCGTGAAAAGACGTCATTCAGTTCCCAGCAAAGTCCGAACCAAGTGTAAAGTTTTCAGACACTAAACACTCCTTTGTTCAAATCTGCTCAGTATTTTATCTAAATAAATTCATCGACCCTAATCGAGATAGATTTCTCTCTTTCAACAGGTATGTTTTTGATTCAAAACTAATACACACATTCATGTAGAATTTCAAGAATAAAAATAAAAAATCATTGACCCTGATAATTACTTTTTTATTCGTCTTTTTCTATTTGACAGAAAGCATAAATTTATAAATTCTTTCATTATCTATATCTATTTTTGGTTTTTTTTCATTATGCTCAGTACTCCATGATGAACTCAACTCATTGAATCCATACTTAATTTAAATTGAAGAGAGAATAATCATGGACTTTTTAAATTGAAGATTTTGTTATAAGGAATTTTTAGTATTTTTTCTTAAAAAATGTTATTAATTAGACTAAAATAATTTTCAAGAACCATTTAAAAATACTAAATAATTTATGAAATAATTTCTTCAATCTAACAAAAATACATAACATTTTTTTATTTATCTAGAAGGCCTAAAAAATAAATTTTCACTTCATAAAATGTTATAATATTTTTGGATTGAGGAATTTATTTTCAAGAACCAGTTAAAAATATTAAATAACTTATAAAATAATTTCTTCAATCTAACAAAAATACATAACATTTTTTTATTTATCTAGAAGGCATAAAAAATAAATTTTTACTTCATAAAATGTTATAATTTTTTTTTGGATTGAGGAATTTATTTTATATGCTTTTTAGTATTTTTTTAAAAAATATATTTTGAAGATTATTTTAGTCTAATTAATAATATTTTTCAACGGTGTTACGATAGAAGTTAATGATTGGACTTTTTAGTAATAAAAGTTTTTATTGAGATTTTTTAGATAAAAAAGAATAATCATGAACTTTTGAATTGAAGATTTTGTTATAGGGACTTTTTAATATTTTTTCCTACATTTTTATGACAATATGCTCTAATACTGATTGTGAATATTAACCTAACGTGTTACACTTTAGTTAACTAAACTTTAAAGCTTAAGCATGTCTAATTAAGAAGGATTGGTGATTAAATATCAACTTAAATAATATCTTAGGATAAATTATTTACAAAGACCATCTTATTGAGTAACTAAACCTATGAGTTCAAACCACTAAGCCCATAAAAATAACAAAGTAGGAATAAACTCACAAGATAAATAAGGACATGCATATTTATGGTGAGAAAATCCTTATAGGGGAATAAAGACCATTATTTTAAAAAAATCACTAACTAAACTAGGTATAAGTTCATAAATACCTAAACCCAAGAAACTAATATGCCACAATCCTATGGATTACTCCTAATCTTTTTACCAATATGTCTAACCTTTTCATTGTCTATCAATTTGCGTTCTGATTTGTCACATCTCGAAACCCACCCTTTATGGATTAGGGGATACGATCACACTTAACAAGAATTAAGCTTAACTTCAACAATGAGTATGTAGCGGAAGTAATCACATGGGTGCACATTCATCCAACAGGAGCATCTAGCCAGGGTTTTTTTTTTTATACATACACATATACATACATTACATTACTTGTTGCTAAGTTCAAAACTTGTTACATCATTAGCTCTTACATATCCATATTACATTGGTTGTGGGTCCCATACCCCACTTTCACATTTGTTCATCACCCTACTTTACTTTTGGGTCCCATACCCCGCATTCACATCTGTCCTTCACACTTCACTCTAATTATGGGTCTTGTAACACCCCAATCTAATAAATTGGGTAATTTCATGCAATGTATTGAAGATAGCCTTAATGAAAACCTTTAAGGACCCAATGTGTGATATTACGAATGAAGGATTAGTAGCCTAACCCAATTACAAGTAAAACTAGCCGACCTAGGTTAGTAGGGCTAAACAATTAATTGTATTGCCAACCGAAGGAGACAAGAAAATAAACACATAAAAGTGGAAATAGTTTGGCATTATTTGTGAAAATTTGTACATGCACACACACACACACACATATATATATATATATAACTAAATCATGAAAAAGCGTACACATATAAAAATACATGTGTGCATAAACGCGTGCATGTGCATGAACAAAAGTTATATAAACATAAATTCATAAATATTTATATATATATGTATGTATATGTATATATGAGTGAGAAGCCGTGCCTGAATTAGTGTGTGCATAAGGTGTGTAAGTGTGTGTGTGTGTAAGGTGTGTTAGTGCGTGTAAAGAAAGTGTGCATGTGGGAGGAGATTATTAGAAGAAAGGAGAGGCAAGGAGCTGTCCCTCTACAGCTGTCGCAGCAACTGCAACTGTCGCAGCAGCAACTGCTCGAATATAGAAAAATTTGATTGTAAGAGAAGGGAGGTAGAGAGAAAAAGGAGAGAGAGAGAGAGAGAGAGAGAAGAGAAAGAAAGAAAGAAAGAGAAAAGAGAAAATAGAGAGGCGATGATGCAGCATATATAAGTATCTACACATAAACTACAACCCTAAAAGAAAAGATGAGCATAAGAAAAGGAAAACAACAGAAACTACTGCGGTTGAAAGAGAAAATAGAAGCAGCCATAACCGAAGGGAGAACAAAAAAACAAGATATTTCTCTCTCTAAAATTTTTCCTATGTTTAGCTTAGATTAATTGATTTAGAATGTAAACACATGATTTTGTATTGATATTCAATAGTCTAGAAGCTTAAAGAAGGTCTGAAAGACCTATGAACAGTAAAAATTGAACCAAACTGCCATTGAAGGACCTTGGGTGTGGGTCTAAATCGACAAGGACAAAATTAGTTTCTATGATATGGGCTACAACTAGAAGCTACAAGGGTCTCAAATCAACAAGAATCAGCCTAAAACAATCAAAGACGAGGGAGAAAAACCCAGTTGTAGGTCGCGGGTTCAACTTCGAACCCCTTGATTTAAGCTGTAAGCTCGATTTGTTGAATGGATTATGAATCCCTATGTTTTTAGGGTCACGACAAGCCAAACTCCACCAAGTTTGGTGGAGGATTGAGTTTAAACCGAACAGAGATCTGTCATGGCTATTGAAAGTCAACTAAGCTTTTGAGCTTGTTTCAACACTCAAAATGAATGCTGTAATTCCCCGACCTAAAATGTAACCGAACAAACACTGTAAACCCGAACTATTAGAGTTGTTTTATAATATTAAATGAATTGACTGGTTTTAGCATGTGAACAATCTCCAATATACCGACGATACCCGAGCAAGCCATGAGCAAATATTGAAATACATGTACATATAAGAGTATGTATATATATATATATATGTATATATACCTATAATATGAATTAAAATATATATAATCGTATGTATATATATGTGTGTGTGTGTGTGTATATGTGGGTTGTATATACATGTATATATATTTATAAGCCTATACATATTATATATATAAATCACATGGGCAGTACATATATATATATATATATATATATATCACATGTGCATAAATATTTGTGTGTGGGAGAGTGTGACTTACATATATAACTTACAAAATAAAAGCAAAACATAAATGAGGGGAGGGGGTTACAGATACAGAAGGGCAATAGAAAAGGGGGAAAGATTGAAAGAAAAATAAATGAGAGAGGGAGAAACTGAAAAGAGGCGCAGGTTTTGGTATAAAGAGAAGAAGAGGTTGGAAAAAAAAAAGGAAGAGAAACTGAGAGGCTGAGGAGGATTCTGAAGTTCAGAAGAGAAACATAAGGAGAGAAGAAGAGAAGAAGGAGATGAGAAGGAAGGAGATGAGCTGTCACAGTAAGGTAAGTTCAGATTTTTTCTCTATAATTGAAATTTTGGGTTTTTTTTAGAAGTTGATAAAGCTTGTAAATAATTGCATGATGATAATTTATGAAGAAAATGTAACACGTAGGAAAAAATCGTGAGTGAAATGATGAAGAAATGAGAGAGAAAAAAGGATTTATCGGAAAGATGTAATTTTGGAATGGAAATCCTAATTTTCAATGAATTTTAGAGGCTGAAAATGTTGTATAACAGTCCTAAATCGTGTTTTAAGATGATTAGAATAAAAAAAATAGGTTAAAAATGAAGAAAAATGAAGAAAAATGTAGTCTGGTCATCGGTGTCTAGAGAGGGTGACTGGAACTGCCATTGGCAGTGCATCAGAAAGTCAAGGGAAGAGAAGAGCTACTTGGGCCACTGTTCAGGTCAGATCCTGACTCAGGTCGGGACCCGCCCAGGTGCACTGATGGGTAAACCGGAGTGGCGCCGTTTTGACCTTGCTACTGTTTTAAATAAATGAAATTGTTTTTAAGAAAAGTGGAAAGGAAGGGCTCAGCCGAGGGGAATCGAACCCCAGACCGCATGGGCATGAGGCCCTTATGGCCACTAAGTCCACCACCGTGTCACTTAGGCATGTGTGGTTAAGTAGTAAATTAATATATATATATATATAAAATATATATATATATATATAAATTAATTAATTTAATTAACTAAAGTGTTTATTAATTTAAATTTTGATGTCCAAATTAGTCGAGCGGATAGTGGAAATTTATTATTTTGGACTTTCTGGACTCAATGGTGAGGTTGGTTTCACGAGACGGAGTCCCAAAAAATAAAATACCCGTAGAAATACCAAATGACCAAAATGCCCCTAAATCAAATATGAGTCAAATGGACTCTGATTAAAATAAATGCATAGTGAATCTTTATTATTTCAAGCATTCCAGACATGATGAGTGTCGCTAAAGTGCACTTTAAATACCCTATTATTGGATTAAATTGCTAAAATGTGAATAGAAATATGGGATATAATTGATATTATTTAATTTAATTTTTATTCACAGTGAGATATGTTTGAGTATTATTTTATAATATTTTAAATATCAAATGAATGCATTTAATAGTCATTGTGAATTTTATTCTTGAACGGTTGCAAAACCCATTATTTGTTTCAGCCACACGTGGTAAGATTAATCCAATGTTTGATTGGGTTGCAAGGAAAAAAAAGAGAGAAAAAAGAACAGACGACTGGGCATAGCAGTCCGGGCACAGAACAGAAGAGAAAACAAAGCCGCAGCCTATTTATGACACAGTTTTTCTCCATGAAATTTATGTTGTCCGTCCTGCGTATGGGTAACTAAATTTCTAAGTAGAGTTAGGAATGAACTTGCACACTAGATGGTAATTTAATTTATTTTTGATTCATGTGCTGGATTTTAATTATTAAAATTCTTTGATTTTATCATTCACAATTTATTGTTAGTAGTTTTATTCTTTGAATAATTACAAAGTTTGTTCCGTTTATAGATTCAGTCAGGCATTTTCTATTTAATGGATTAATTCTTTGATTATGTTTGGATCAATTAATTATTTATATTGATTTAATTCTTTACTGCAATATTGCTCCCTGGGTATATTGTCGACGTTGGGTTTTCTCAATGTGAATAACAATTTGTGGGATTTAAAATGTTGAATGATTTTTCAAAGGTTACATTTGGTTTAATTTTGGTTCACAATTCTATATCTTCTAATTGAGATTTTTGAAATTATATTCTCAATTGAGTTATCAGTGAATTAAAAATAATTAAAATACCGGATATGTGCAAGGGATTCCCGACGCTCTACTGTTCGTTAATTTGAGTATTTTCTTCCATTAATCACTTTGTTTAAATTTTAATTTGCATTTTAAATCACTTTTTATATTTTTTATTTTCTCGTTAATCGTTTAATATTTTCTTTAGTTTCAGAAATTCTTTCTGTTATTCTTTTAATTTTGTCTCCCTGTGGAATCGACACCCCAAAGCTATACTACAACTACCGCATTATTCTTTGGGCGTAATCAAATTTTGGCGCCGTTGCTGGGGAGATGGTAGAAGAATGAGTAGATAGTTTTTCTTTTCAGCAGTTTGTAAAGGCGGTAACTTCATTCCCTTCTTTTTACTTGCTGTATTATTATTTTATTTTATTTTTTCTTTTCGTATTTTATTTATTTATTTATTTATTTTTTTATTGTTATCTTACATGCATAATAGGTATAGGGATGCTTTAGGTTGATTTGCTTGTAGGCCTAGTGTTAGAATTAGATTTAGAGTCTAATTTTTCTAGTTTTTCTTGTTTTTCTAATTTTTTGTTTGATAATTCTTCAAATTCTGAAAATATGAGTGAACATGAGGATTAACCCAATAGGACACTTCAGGATTGCCACCACCCTACACGCACAGCCACACTATCATGCATCATGTTTCCACCCAATACTCGACAAATTGATGTTAAAACGGGGGTGATACAGTTACTCCTTACATTTCATGGTTTGGAAAATGAAAATCCATATGTGCACATTAGGGAGTTTGAAGAGGTAGTTGCGACTTTCCATAGTCAAAATGCAACAGAAGATATTGTGAGACTTAAGTTCTTTCCTTTCTCTTTGAAAGATAGAGCTAAGAGTTGGCTATACTCACTGAGACCACGGTCAATTGGATCGTGGAATGAGATGACTCGGATCTTCTTTACTAAATACTTTCCCCAACATAAAACCAATGCTTTAAAAAGACAGATTTTCCACCTTTGCACAAAAGGACAGTGAGACTTTGTATTAGTCTTAGGAGAGATTTAAGGAGTTATTGAGTATGTGCCCTCACCATGGGTATGGGAGTTGGTGTCTAGTGAGTTATTTCTATGAGGGACCTACACCTAGAGAGCGCCAATTTGTAGGGATGATATGTAATGGTGAGTTTTTACAGAAAGATCTTGATGAGGCCATAGAGTATCTTAATGAGCTTGCTGAAAAAGCTCACACTTAGACAGGCCCTAGTGCTACTGAGAGCACAAATAGGTCACGACCTATAGGGAACCAAAATAGTGGGAGAATTTACCATCTCAGGGAGGAAGATAACTTGAAGGCTAAGGTTGAGATACTCACTAGGGAGTTAGAGGTGTTAAAGGCTAGAGACTTAAAGCTAACACACTTGGCTAATCATGCAGAATCTTTTAGACCATGTTCGGTGTGTGGCGAGGTAGATCACCTCACCCAAGAGTGTCCCACATTAGCTGAGATGAGAGGGATGTATGAGGAACAAGGTAATACCTTAGGTATGTACAAGAAGCCTTTCACACCCTTCTCTAAGACGTACAATCCAGGGTGGCGTAATCACCCCAATTTTAGCTGGAAGTTTGAAAACCAACCACCTGCACCCCCACCAGCACAGCCTCCTAGATCATACCTGCACCATATCAAGCATCTTCATCTTCTAGAAATTCTTTAGAAGATATTTTGCATACTTTTATTGAAGCACAGGGTAAGACTAACCAAAAGTTTAAATCTTTGATTATGCAGGTTGTGGAAGAAAACAAGGAGATAAAGAGCCAAGTGTCCAAATTGATGAGCTCTTTGAGTGTGAATGAGCAAGGTAGATTCCCTTCTCAAGCTCAGTCCATACCCCAAGGTCAACACATGGCGCAAGAGAATTTGAAGGATGCAAACGCCATTGTGACTCGAAGTGGTAAGTCTTTACACATCCTAACAATGAAAAAATCAGGAGGATGTGGAAAAGGATCAAGATAATAGCAATGCTGAGTTGCCCAAGGAACCAGAGGTGATAAAGAGCTATGTTAAGGTACCATTTCCACAAGCTTTAAAATCAGCCAAGCGAACTTTGGATCCTAATAATGAAATCCTAGAAAATTTCAGGCAGATAATGTAATACCCCCAAAGTTTGACATGACTCAGATTATATTCTGACCTAATAAAAGTAGGTTCAGGGACATTTATAATTCGAGATAATCCAAAATACCGTAAACCATGATTGGAATAATTATTAGGAAATATGAAACTAATCCAGACCAGTAAAAATAATATAGGCTCGGGAAATAGATGACTTGGTCAACCGAGTTTCGGAATGAATAAATGGGCTTGATACAGGAACCTTAATTAAGCAGATAACCTGAATATAAAATAAATTATTAATGGAGACCCAAAAGCGTACTAATAAACCGAGCCCCGGTTTATGCTAAATTTACCGATATTGTACATGTTAATATTTTATGATATAAATATTAATAGATCAAAAAATAAGTATATACGTATGTGTATATAGATAAAAGCTACAGCCGCCCCTTCCCATTTCTTCTACTAATAGCCATTTATTTATATGTATCTCTTTATATATTTATATATATATATATATTTATATAGTGATAATATGGGAAGAGGGTGGAAAGGAAGCAGCTTCTGGACAAATAGATTATTCTAGAATCAGTTGGAGACAATTGATAAAGGAGGAGACTCTCTAACTTTCCAGATTCTTCCATGTATTTATAAATGCTGCTGAACAGTGCACGGGAAGGGATATTTTTTTGGATTGCACATCTTCACGCCTGACCTGTACCTCCTGTTCCTCTCCTACTACCTGATTTTTCCCATATTTCCTTCCTTGTTTTCGTAGCAGCAACAAGTGGGTCATCTAAATCTCCGTATTGATAACTGAAGACTAGTCAAGCTGGTTGATTTAAATGTTTTAAACCAGTAAATTAATATAGCCTCATAGATCAGATTTTTGAGGTGCAAGAATCAGTTCAGCTATTGGTGTTTGAAGCAAGACAGAAGTGGAACGGCTGTAGTTCCAGTTTTATGGAATTTTCCCTCTCCAACGATCCACACAATCTGAGGCAGGTATCTATATACATATCTGATTGTTCAAATTTTTAATCTCTAATAGAAAATTTAATTTGGTTACAACAGGTAATCAGCTATTAGAAAAAAAAAATATATATATATATAGGAAAGGTGGGATTGGTGCGGCTGTTGGACAGTTGCTGGTGCGGCTGTTGGGCAGCTGCTAGTGCGGCTGCTGGTGCAGCTGCTGGGCGTGCACTTGCTTTGAATGGAATTCAGCTGTTGATTGCCTTTGATCTAAATATAATTCAATTATTAAATTGATATAGTGCAGCTATTAAATTAAATGTGGTTCAAAATACAATAGTTTCAGCTATTGAGTGGAAATCAATTGTAGAGATAAAGACCTGCGCAGTGGTATACATACACTGAACCGTAAGTGTAAGCAGCCCCTTAATTTTATATAAATTAAATGTTTCTAATGTCCAATTGCTCATTCATAAACAATATAAGGAGATTTTTGATATAATGCTTATGGCTCTTTACAAATTATAAACTAGTTATAAACTTACTTTGATTTGGAAACTGTTCAAACTGCTTCTTGCCGTGGCAGAACCTGCTTATACAATGGGTGAGCCACCTAACTCCTCCCATTGTTTTGTTGACAAGTCCACCAATAGACATGCTGCAACTAAAACCTATTGAATGTCAACTTTCTCCATACACTGCAACCTGATTGAATTCTTATGTAGCTTGAGAATTAATTGTGTGGCTGCCTATTAATAACCGTATAATCTAGTAAATGAATTAATTTGAACTTTGAATTAATTAAATTGAATTGATTAAATTTAATTATACTGTATTATCTATTTCTCGAATAAGTTAAATAAATAGGGCATTATAATTATTTAGGACGTCTTGGACCCGATGATGGGGTCCGTTTTATAAGATGGGGTTTTAAAAAATTAAGACGCATAACGAAGACTAAACCGAGATCCGAAAAATAGTACTTTAACATTTTGACATATCGGAACTAACAATGACCCTAGTTTTCTCCAAGTAAAATAAGCAAGGTACGATATTATCAACTAATGTCTATATTTACTGTTTTAGGAGGACTCTCATCCTTGGGCTCAACTAGACGGGATACTAAATTAGTCTCAACGAACAGTGAGTGTCACGACCCGAAACCCACCCTATGCGGATCTCGTGTCGCGGGGCCGACCCGAAGGCTGTCCCTACTTTTTCCATTCCTGTATCATAGTACTAATATGCAATGTACTAAAATCTTAAACAATGAACAGCGGAAGTCTTTATCAATTACAGTAATCCAGCGGAAGTCTTTTAAATAATTTAAACAGTGGAAGTCTATTAGATACATGACATAGTTCTACACAAGACAAAATGAGAACTAAAAGTAACCAGCAACCGGGGGTGGTGAATACATGGGAGAACTAACATAGACTGATACCGTACTTCAAAATGTCCCCCTACGCTCTCAGACTCCTACTGGGGTCTCGCAGCGTCATCACCTGAAATGGGGGTAAGTGGGGTGGAATGAGCTACAAAGCTCAGTAAGTAAATGCAGATCTCCAACACTGGTATCGATGATCAATGAATCCATGAATAAGATTATGATAGCCAATCATAAGAATAAGATACTGTGATAGCCAATGGAAACAATTGCCACGAGGGCCAATGGAAACAATTGCCATGAGGGCCAATGAAAACAATTGCCACGAGGGCCAATGAACAGTAATCACAATACACAATCAGAAGTATTGGTGTAATAGCGATATGAAGAAATCCAATGATAATATAACAACAATGAAGTACTGCCACAATGAACCGATCACAATCAAATCAATCAATGCAAGTCTTTCGAGACTTGAAGAATCATAAGGGATAGTGCCATTCAACAATCAAGTTCTGTTAGTCATAAGAGATGCTTTTATTCTGTAACATGCCAGTGAATTTGCAAATGCAATGCCAGTGAAAATGCAATGAGATGCCAATGATCATGCCAGTCAATTGCCGGTGGAAAGCCTTCGAGGAATTCATTCCTGCCACCTGTCCATTCATGGACTTGACCCTTAGGTCTCCAGTCAATACAGAAGCATCGGATGGATGTTGTGACTGAGCACAAATCCGGTATTCATAACATTTCATGATCATTCGTGATTCCATAGAAGTATAAAACGGAATATCATAGATTCAATGAAAACATAACAGTACGCCTTTCAAGGCATAGTTCAACATGATAACAATGATACAACAGTCAACCAATGTCCACAAGATAGAACAATATCACATTGTGGATAGCAATAACATGAGGTACTTTCAAGGCACAGTGAAACATGATAACAATGATACATCAGCCAATCAAATATCCACAAGATAGGAAAATATCGAATTGTGGACACAAGGATGTTAATACATTCAAGAGTACGAGTTTGGCAGTAAAAGAATAAACTTGGCTTGTGGAAACACCACATGTAAGAGAGAGTGATCCACTTACCTCTATTGTGATTCTAGATCAGAAATTCGTGAGTGTACCCTTGCCTTTCGAGTTCCCTATATATCAGTGAATACGTTTTAGAATAGATTCTATTCATCAAATTTCATGCCTTTCTATCATAAGTATTTCAAATACTAATTTAGACTTTACCATTGAGTCGGAATGCCGAAGAAAGTCGGTTTAGGCTTTCGCGGAATTTCATTTGGACCTTTGTACTAAAAAGGGCAAAATGGTCATTTTGCACTTTTACGGTATTTTATCCTTCGGGGTCCCGTCTCGTAAAACAGATCCCACCATTGGACTCAGAACCTCCGACATAATAAATTTTGACTATTCATTTACCTCGTTTGGACTTCGTTTGACCCACATTTGAAATAGGGGTATTTTTGTAAAATTAATATTTTATTAATTTCCTGTTTGGGCCTTAGTGGGGTTTCTTAAAACATTTGGGGTCAAAATGAAATTTTCCTAAGTTCCGGTCTGAACCAGTGGGCTCACGGCTAGAAACCCTAAACCGGTCCGGTCCTCCCCTGAACCAAACGGTTCAGTTAAATTCAAGAACCGGATTCCAATAACCCAGTCCCTATCCTTATCCGTGGTTGGAATAAGCCCAAACCCAATTCCACATTTCCTATCCCTGTTACCAAACAGTCCATTCCCATTTTAAATTCAGAATATCTCCTGTCCAAACGACGCAGTATCGAGACAACCGGTCCCAACACGTCGCCGTTTCGATCACCCACTTGACCCCCTTCTTCCCCGATAATCCGGCGAAGGATCAGTAGGGTTCCGGCGTCTCTTTCGACGCTGGTGACTGTTCCAGTTCATTTTTATTGACTATTTTTGATGCCATTTTACTCCCCATCACATGGGGATCATGAATCCATCCTCCATTTTGATTAAGACCTTCTTGATCTTCACGAATATGGGTTTGACCATCTCCGGCCGTTTCTCCGGCCAAGTCATATTTTTCATTTTCGTGGCTGTTTCTTCTCGGTTTTAAACCCATTTTGATTCTAAAGTGTTCCTGCACTTCATACCAACATTTTTACAAACAAAATGCAAAGTTTTAAATGTAAAATCAATGAAACCCAGATTATCCTCCGAATCCTGCAACTCAGATTTTCTCCCTTATTTGTGAACCAAATGAGGTGCGGTTTGTTCCTATCAATGCCATTTTTCATGCTTGTTTAGACCCTACATTCAAAATAATTTGAATCATGCTAAAACGTTTCAAAACAGAAACAGTGGCTTACCTCCAAGTTCGGATTCTCTTGGTGTTGAGCCCCTCTTCCTCGCGCCTCTACTCCAGATTTGTTCCCCTTCCTTCTCACTCCAAAACTCTCTTTTCCTTTTTGTTTTTCACCTTCAAACTCGGCCGTGCACAATGCATATGTGCATTTATCAATACCGGCCCCTCTCTCTCTCTCTTTCTCTCTCACTCTAGTCAGACCTCACCATGCCCTGTGACCTTCTTACACACTCCAACACCTACTTCTGTCACCACCACTCCCTATTGAGTGTTAGACACTCAAGTTATTACATACACACATACAACCGTTCACACACACACTTTTTGATACATATATATATATATATATATATGTCTTCACCCACTCACACACACTTGCATGGCTGTCCTTGGCAGCCCACTTGCCCATTTTCTTTTCTTTCCCTTTTTTGTTTCTATTTAATATACACCATATATATATATATTATAATACATTATATAATATATATATACATGATTATACATATTTTTATACATACACGTATACCCGTATATATACGTATATACCAAACTCTGGGCACGTATGCATACACTAATATTTCATGGTCTACGTTCATGGGTGCATGCATGCATGCATGGGTTTACGTGCGTGCACGCATTACAAGATATAGTTCTAGGTTGCTCGGGTATTGCCCGGCACGGTTTATACATTTCAATCATTTTCCATTTCCAGTCATTCATTTCCATGAAAATTACCATGATATACATATCTTACCGTTCAAGTTACACTGTATAACCGACTTACCTCGGTATACGTGACGTAATCCCGGGTCGGGATATTACAGTGAGCAACTCGGACTCCTGACTTGGTGTATATTTTCTGTATATGATACTGCTTTATATGCTGAACTGTTTTATGCACTGTACTGTTTTAAATGCATATGTTTTCATGCATACTCGTTGTATTGCATTACTTGTGGCATGATTCTGTTCTTTCTTGCCTTCTGATATCCTGTTGATTCTGTTCGGGTCTGTTTTTCTGTTGCCCGTCCTTGGAGTCTAGTTTGATTCTATTTAGCTATGTTGAGTCTTGTTCTAGGGCCCACCATGGGATTGAGTACATCAGTGGATGGATGGCTGGCTATGAGGCATGGTGAACTCAGCATCTGCTCAATCTTGATCTGTTCCGCTTTGATACTGGGATAGCTGGTTATGAGGCGTGGTGAACTCAGAATCCCAGTATTCAGACATCTGTTAAATCCTATATGTTCTGCCCTGATACTAGGATAGCTGGTTATGAGGCGTGGTGAACTCAGAATCCTAGTACTTGGGCATCTAGTCCATGTTATCCTATTCCGTTCTGATCTAACCCCAGAGGGTGGATAGCTGGCTAAGAGGCGGGATGGCTGGTTATGAGGCGTGGGGAACTCAGGATCCCAGTACTCAGCATCCCATATTACTAGAGAAGGATCAGACATACTTGCTGATGCTCTTTGATTGTTGATCTGTTCTATCTCAATTTGATTTACATGTTATATTTTATCTTGCTCTATTTTGTTGTATTCCCTGAGTTACATTTGAGCATGCATGTATATATATAAACTGGTTTTGAAACCCATGGCAGGAACCTATGTTACTCACTGAGCTTGTTTAAGCTCATTTCATTATTTTAACATTTTTCAGGTGAAGGCGTCGATGGCAAGGATTAAGAAGGATTTAGAAGATGGATAGGCAAACATAATGATGATAAACCCATTTTTGTATTCTATGTCATTTTTGGACATTTTGTGAATACGTGTAAAGATGTACTTCTTTTACTGACTTGTGTATATAAATACAGAAATTAGTTAGATGCTCTGCGAAGTTAAATTGCATTCCTCGTTTTAATTTATGCTGCTTTATATTTAAGTAATGAATGCGTTATACTTGGGAATCTTAAGTGAATGGCCTGGGGTTAGGTTACCTATTGGTATTTTCAATAAGTGTAAACCACGAGGGGTGCCTAACTGGCCAGGTCGCATACCGTAATCCGCATAGGGTGGGTTATGGGATGTGACAGATAAAAATCAATCTTCCTCTTTTGCATGTGATTAAACAAATTCCTACTTATGCAAAAGTTCTTAAAGATTTGTGTACAGTTAAGAGGAAGCATAATGTGAAGAAGACGACATTCCTAACAGAGCAAGTTAGTGCTCTAATTGAGCAGAGGATTCCTCCCAAGTACAAGGATCCTGGTTGTCCAGCCATCACATACAGGATGAGAAATCATGAGTTTGGGCAAGCTTTGCTTGATTTAGGGGCTTGTGTGAATTTAATACCTTATTCTATTTATTTGCAGATGGGGTTGGGAGAAATCAAACCAACTTCGGTGGTATTGCAATTGGCTGACCGTTTAGTCAGAGCGCCATGGGGTGTGGTAGAGGATGTTCTGATTCAAATTGATAAATTTTATTATCCTGTTGATTTCCTAATACTTGACACTAGCTCTGCTGTTGACTCTACATAAAAAATTTCTTTGATTTTAGGTAGGCCTTTCCTTGCCACTACTAATGCTCTTATTAATTGTAGGAATGGGCTTATGAAGCTGTCTTTTGGGAACATGACTCTTGAGGTGAATATATTTCATGTTGCAAAACAGCCAAAAGAGGAGGACGAGTGCCACTAGACGTACATGATTGATTCACTCGTTGATTCACTCATGGATAGGGGAGTTCCTGCAACTCATGATTCTGATCCCCTTGAGCATTTTCTTGTTAATTCCGAGTTTGATTATATTACTGATCCATCTGATGTGGTTGATATTTGTGCTATTTTTTACAGAACTCAGGATTATGGAGCACGGGCATGGCAAACGAAGTTTGAGGAGTTGCCTACAAAAAGGGAAGAGCAGATTCCTTCAAGTGTGGAAGCACCTAAAGTTGAATTGAAGCCCTTGCCTAAGGGTTTAAAGCATGCTTTCCTTGGTCCAGGTGATACTTTTCTTGTTATTATCTCATCTAAATTGTTTGAGTCCCAAGGTGAGAAATTAATTCAGACCCTAAGTAGGCATAGGTCAGCCATAGGTTGGAGCATTGCTGATATAAAAGGTGTTAGTCCCCTGGTTTGTTCTCATAAAATCAATTTGGAGGAAGGAACTAGCCCTCGTAGAGACCCCCAGCGTAGGCTTAATCCCACTATGAAAGAAGTGGTGAAAAATGAAGTGTTGAAACTATTAGATGCAGGAATCATATATCCTATTGCTGATAGTAAATGGGTTAGTCCTACACAGGTTGTCCCTAAAAAGTCAGGTGTTACTGTGGTAAAAAATGACCTAGGAGAGTTAGTCCCTACAAAACTTGTGACTGGATGGCGAATGTGCATTGATTATAGAAAATTGAATGCTGCCACCCTGGAAAGACCATTTTCCTCTCCCTTTTATTGATCAAATTCTTGAACGTATGGCTGGTCATCCCTTTTATTGTTTCTTGGATGGTTATTTTGGTTATTATCAAATCGAAATTGCCTTAGAAGACTAGGATAAAACCACTTTCACTTGTCTTTTTGGTACTTATGCTTTTTGTAGAATGACATTTGGATTGTGTAATGCACCTGCTACTTTTCAACGTTGCATGATGAGTATTTTTAGTGATATGGTTGAAAATTGCATGGAAGTTTTTATGGATGACATGACTGTTTTTGGATCTTCTTTTCATGCATGCTTACTGAATTTAGAGAGAGTGTTGACTCGTTGTGAAGAAGAGTTGGTTTTGAATTGGGAAAAATGTCACTTTACGGTACTTTCAGGTATTGTCGTAGGGCATATTATTTCCTCTTGGGGGATAGAGGTTGATTAATCTAAGATTGAATTAATCTCTAAATTGCCTACACCTAAGACAATCAAGGATGTGAGATCCTTTCTTGGTCATGCGGGCTTTTATAGGAGGTTCATACAAAATCTTTCCACCATATCTAGACCATTATGTGACCTCCTAGCTAAAGATGCCCCATTTGAGTGGACACAAACGTGCCAAGAGGCCTTTAAAACGCTAATTGGTAAGCTTACTTTAGCACCCATAATGCAGCCACCTGATTGGACTTTGTCTTTTGAGATTATGTGTGATGCCAGTGATTATGGTTTAAGTGCTATTCTTGGACAGCGAAGGGAAGGGAAGGGAAGCCCTTTGTCATTTACTATGCTAGTAGAACTTTAAATAGTGCTCAAATGAATTACTCTACTACTGAAAAAGAGTTGCTAGCTATAGTATTTGCTTTGGATAAGTTTCGTGCTTATTTAATTGGTTCTCCTATTCTTATTTTCACAGATCATGTAGCCCTGAAGTACCTTCTCACAAAGAAGGATGCTAATGCGCGACTAATATGTGGATTTTACTTTTGCAGGAATTTGATATCACCATCAAAGACAAGAAAGGAGTGGAGAACGTAGTGGCTGACTATCTCTCGAGGCTCACATCTGAGGACACTTCTGACCACCTGCCAATTAGGGATGATTTTCCCGATGAGCATTTACTTTCTATTACTTCTCGGTCACAATATGGTCAGCGCCTTAAAGTTTTAATTGATAGGCAAGTTTCAAAAGTGGAAGACATTTCACTTATGGACCCAGTCTATCAACCTTGATCCCGCCATGCAGATATGTTGTTATTATTATTATTATTATTATTATTTTCTTTATTTTGTTTTATTTTTGTTTTCTTTTATTTTCGTTCTTTTATTTTTTGTTTGCTACTGTTTTCTTTGTTTTTATTTGCAGGTTAATTTCATTTTGTCAAATTCAAATTGCCACCTTTGGTGCTTAGTGAGTTGCCCACGTCACACATCAGGTGTATTCTACCATTTTCAGTACCCTCCATTCAATTTTGATTGTTAAACATTGAGGACAATGTTTCATTTAAGTTGGGGTGGTGGTGGTATAAATTCAACATTTAAAATGTTGTGGCATATTTTCATGTGTCATTTTTTTTTTTTTAAAATTTGCATCACATGTGCATCTTTTTCACATGAGTACTCATTCCCATCCATAGTCATTTTCGTGAATTCATCGAATCCACCATAATCATTCTACTGAGGCATTCAAAGAACTTTTAATGCACTTATTCAAACTTTGTTGTAAGATGGTGGTTTGACACATGTAGCTTGAGAACTCTTTTGCTTAAGTATTCATGTGAGTTTTGGAGAGAATTGAGAGCCTACAAATATAGGAAGTTGTGATAAGCGTTCATTGATCTGTTGAATTGGGCACTTCTTTTGAGAATATCATTACATGGTTGGTGGTATGACGACGGATATACTTGGAATATGATGAAGGTCAACTTAGGATTAACGTTTGAGCCTTTCAAGCTAACCCTTCTCATCATAGACCCTTAGTAGCCAATTTTGAGCCAACAAACACATATAATTTCTTTTTCATGTGTTGACAGTCATCCATACCGCTCCATATTGGAGTATAGCCTATACCTTGATTTTTCTACCCTTTTTGCTTCCAAGTGTGTACTAGGTGTGGAATTTGCATTTCTTTTCTTTTGTGTTGAATTGAAAGAAAGGAGAAAAAGAAAAAGAAAAGAGTACAAGGGCAGTGTTCAATTGAGTAAGCATCTAAGTCATTTGCTAAAAAAAAAAAAAATTCTCAATGATTTGAAAAGTTGAAGAGTACATCAAGTGAGAAGTTTGGTTTGCTATGATAAAATTCTCTTAGTATGTTCTTGGAAGTTTTTGAATCCTTTTTATCCTTTTCTTCATATAGCCCCTAACCCGAGCCACGCTACAACCTTTTTATGTTGATTGTTATGATCCTAAGTAAGCTTGTGGAAAGAGTGGTGGAAGTTTCATTTGTTAGTGCACCTATCATAAGATTAATGTTTGCTTGTTACTTGCACATAATTACCTAATTCTTTATTGAGCGTGTACACTCTTTGTCAACTCCATAGAGAAAACCCCTACATGAAATACTGTTATACCCGTGAGATATGGAGTTGAACCTTTTGCTTGATATGTTCTTGATGTTGCATGTGTCATGCTTTGTGGTTAGATGGATATGGTTTGGAGAGCACACACACACTTTGCGAATTGCTATAAGTGGATTGATTGTTATAGGGTTATTGAATTCTTAAAATTTCTTTGATATGTGAATCTGAAAAGTGTGATTAGAAGCCTTCTATGTGTGATCTTCTTTGGTCTCTTTTGCCATTTTTGCATGAAAATTGCTAGGGACTAACAGTGAGCAAGTTGGGGGGTGTAATAAGTGCGCGAAAGTACACTCTAAATACCATATTATTGGATTAAATTGCTAAAATGTGAATAGAAATGTGGGATATAATTGATATTATTTAATTTAATTTTTATTCACAGTGAGATATGTTTGAGTATTATTTTATAATATTTTAAATCTCAAATGAATGAATTTAATAGTCTTTGTGAATTTTATTCCTGAACGGTTGCAAAACCCATTATTTGTTTCAGCCACATGTGGTAAGATTAATCCGATGTTTGATTGGGTTGCAAGAAAAAAAAAAAGAGAAAAAAGAACAGACGGTTTGGAACAGCAGTCCAGGCGCAGAACAAAAGAGAAAACAGAGCCGCAGCCTATTCATGACACAGTTTTTCTCCATGAAATTTATGTTGTCCGTCCTGCATATGGGTAACTAAATTTTTAAGTAGAGTTAGGGATGAACTTGCACACTAGATGGTAATTTAATTTATTTTTGATTCATGTGCTGGATTTTTATTTGTTAAAATTCTTTGGTTTTATCATTCACAATTTATTGTTGGTATTTTTCTTCTTCGAATAATTACAGAGTTTGTTTTGTTTAATTCTTTGCTGCAATATTGCTCCCTGGGCATATTGTCGACGTTGGGTTTTCTCAATGTGAATAACAATTTGTGGGATTTAAAAGTGTTGAATGATTTTTCAAAGGTTAAATTTGGTTTAATTTTGATTCAAAATTCTATATCTTCCAATTGGGATTTTTGGAATTAAATTCTCAATTGAGTTATCAGTGAATTAAAAATAATTAAAATACCGGATATGGGCAAGGGATTCCCGACGCTCTACTGTTCGTTAATTTGAGTATTTTCTTCCGTTAATCACTTTTTTTAAATTTGAATTTGCATTTTAAATCACTTTTTATATTTTTTATTTTCTCGTTAATTGTTTAATATTTTCTTTAGTTTCAGAAATTCTTTCTGTTATTCTTTTAATTTTGTCTCCCTGTAGAATCGACACCCCCAAAGCTACACTACAACTACCGCGTTATTCTTTGGGTGTAATCAAGACATAAAAGTGAAGTCTAATTTATGAAAATAGGTCCCGAGAAAGAAAAACACGTAAAAGTGCCAAATGACCATTTTGCCCTTGTCACGACCCGAAACCCACCCTGTGCAGATCTCGGATCGCGACCGCCGCCTTTAGGCTCGGGAGCCTTTGGGCGAGGCGAGACATAAGCAACAGTATCGGATGGCGGTGCGGCCTGTGGTTGCGGAAGCGTGAAAAAAAAAACTTTTTTCTTTTCTTTTTTTTTTTTTTTTTTAAATCTGTTGCACATCCATCCGGTACTGCCACTCTTCATAGCGGTACTCATAATAATAATAATCAGAGCATACTAAAATTTAGAGTTTTATTTACATTACATATCCGGTTGCCTCTCGGCTTAAGTACACACTTTCTAAAATCTATTACACTTCAAAATTCGACCATCTACGGGTCCTTAGTACTTCCAAAAAGTCCTTGATCATATTAAAGCCACTAGCCGTCATCCCCAAATGGAGCAAGGCTCCCATTCATCATCATTAGTACCTGAAAAATGTTAGGGAATGGGGTGAGCTTCGAAAAGCCCAATGAGTAATTCCTGCATCTGTCATGGGTTTTCAATTGGCAGTGGTTTCGCACATGAGAGTTTATAAAATGCACACTACCAATTGTTCGTACATTTTAAACACAGAGTACATGCACTTTTCATAACGGATAGCTTTGAAATATTTAAAGTATTCAAGCTAGTTAAACATTCCTTCAAATAGAGTATATGCATTTCAAAACAATTAAACATGCATAGTGAAAATGGGGGTGAAAACCTGCTTCCATTTTCGAAAATCATTTGTCATATTTTCACTTTTTAACTGAAGGATCCGTTTCGAACCAGACCCTAGTCTTACTTCTGAGAGATCTCGTTGCCTGGGGGATTAGATCCTGCTGCCGGGCATTTTTCTGAATTGAGAACCCAAAGGGTGCTCAATAACTGGTGATGCTTATGCATCATTATTATCTTGCAAAACGTTAGCTTCTTCAAGAAATACTTTTTATAAGCATTTAAACATGACTTCTTCAAGAAATGCTTTTATGAGCATTTAAAACAAACATAATGTTCATGATAGGATCTTCACATAGTTGAAATAACATTTCAGAACAGATGACATGTTAAACAATTTCAAAAAGAACTGTAACAAAGATCATTTACTGAACATGTCATAAGAGAATTATAAAAGCAGAATATTTCAAAACAGGAGTCATGAAATATAGAATTTAACATCTCATGCTTTAGTTATTTTGAAGTTTAAAACATCATTTAAATCGTGGAGTTAAAATCTCCACTTCAAATGCAGGGTTACTCACCTTGATTTCCTGGGTTTGCACTATTTGTTGGTTGTTCCCTTCCCTTTGTAGTTCCTAGAAACAATTCACAATAATCTATTAACTTCAATGTACTTCAAATATCTCCTATTGATGTTTCTAATTATACTTAAATCGTATTACGTCCTAACGTCTTATCGTGAGTCTTATTTTATTGACGTATCATATTTTCTCGTACTTTATTTCATAATACGGACCTCACCATTGAGTCTGGAACGTCGAAGAAAGTCAATTTAGACCTTCTTAGCTTTTTATTTGGCTTTGGACATGTCAGGGGCAATTTGGTAATTTGTACTTTAACGTGTCCTAATTTTTTTTTGGAGTCTCAGTCTCGTAAAACGGACTACACCATTGAGTCTGGAACGTCCAAAATAGTCAAAATGCACTATTTATTTGTTTTATTTGGACTCCGTTTGACTGATTTATTGTTCAAGGGTAAAATAGTAATTTTATCTAATTAATAAAATAATAAAATAAATTATTTATTTTTCCAGGGGCCTATTTGAATTTTTCTTTTAAAAATCTGGGCCTTAGTACAATTTTCCTAAACAGTGGGGGTTGAATTGCAATTATTTAAAACTATTAAAATAAACCAAAGGGTTCAATTGGTTTGTAACTGAACCGGTTCACTATTCCATTGAACCAACCAGTTCAATGCGTAATGCTGACGTCATGATGACGTCAGCCCTAATTTTTAAAATTTAAAATCTTTTAAATCAAAACGACATAGTTTCACCTAACCGGTTTTATATTTCGGTCGGGGCCCGACCCGAACCCAGATCTGACCCAACCCAATCGACCCAACACTATTCATCGTCTTCTTCTTCTCCCCCTAGTTTGCCCTAATTTTCTGGTTTTCATGTTTCTCGATTTCGTGGAGTTTCAGGTGCGTATTCTCTCTGCCATCCATCCCAAAACATTTCTAGAGGTTAGGCAAACATTTTGGCATTAGTTTTATGCCTCGAATCAGGCTCAAGTGTTCGGTTCATGTGCGGATAGCCGCACCTGTAATTGGCTAGTAAACCCTCAATTCACCATCAAATCTTGCGTGGTTTGGCCCAAAATGATCCTTAGATCATGGGGCTTCGATATACATTCTAAAAGGAAGCTTTGGTGTCCGTTTTTAAGGGTCGACTTTTTTGAACCGTGACTGTAACTCAGTTTTTGGGGGTCCATTTCTAGGCTTCTAGGTCGCGGCCTAGGTTTTTTAGAACCCTTATGGCCTCTATTTGAGGTCCCAAGTGAAGGAACCATGTTTCCTTTCGGTCAAAACAGACCTGCACCTTCGAGGTCCTTCAATGGCGGGTGAGTGTACGGTTTAGTGTTCTAGGCTGTTTCAGGCTCCAATTTCTTGCCTCATTCAAGATATGAAATTTTAGATATCATGCATGCAGTTATTTAGGCTCAACTATCATCTAAACATTATCAAAATCTAAACAGAAAATTTTTCAGTTTTGGGTTTATACCTTCTGACAGTGGCTGTTCTCTTCTTTGGCTTGGTTCAAAACCTCACAGAGCTCCTTAGGGTTGCTCAGACTTCTTCAGGTACACTTGGTGATACTCACATGCATACACACACTTGCATGTACACCTTCCTCTCACACAATGCCCCTTCCTCTATCTCTCTCTCTAACACGTACACGACACAGAGAACTTCTCACACATTAGTCTGGGGGCAGTACACAAATTTTTGAAGGGTCAAAATGTGTGGTGGGCATATATATTTTAGCATTTCTCTCACATACAACCTATACATATACATGAATGTATATATATTGTATTAGGTTTAGTGGGTTCGGTGGCTGACATGAGGTGGAAGGGAGGTGATGTGGGGTAATGATGTGGGGATTGCATGCATGGCCATTGGCCAATTTAGGAGGTGGCCTTGGCTAATTTGGGTTTAAATATAATTTGGTTGCATATATAGGCACAAAAATGGTAGCAGTCTACTTGGTAATTTATTGGGTAATAAGAATCATGCCCACTTGGTCAAGGGTTCAAGTCCCCTTGGCCACACTTTTGGGAATTTTTCATATTTTGGGCTTAGGCCCTGTTTGGTTGGGGCATTTAATTATTTCGGCTATTTTCTAAATATCTTCTTTTTCGTTGCTTCTTTTTCGACGCGGTTTCTTCTGGCTATTTCCTATTTAGGTTAGCTTCAATCTCCAAGGTCTAGTGTCGGTTATTAATCCCTTGGGATTTCTGTAGTTCGCTAACTCGAGTTTTCTTAGTGTTAAAGTAACATTATTTCACCTAATTAATTGGTAATGAGGTTCAGACATTATTTTATGGGTCTATCATGAGGTTCTCGATTAACTTCTAAATTATTCTTTATGTTTGGTTCAAATTAATGATTAGTAACTAATCATTTCTTAATCAGGGTCGGGGTGTTACAGCCCTTTTTAGTATAGAAGTCCAAATTGGAACCCGTGAAAGCCTGAACTGACTTTCTTCGACGTTTCGGACTTAATAGTAGAGTCTAAATTAGTAAAAGAGATACTTATAGTAACAAAGTATAAAATTTGATGGATAGCAGTAGAACTGAGACATTTTTACTGAATTATAGGAAACTCAAAGGGAAAAGGAAAAGTCACAGAATACAGAACTAGGACGCACTGATAAGGTAAGTAAACCCCAATCTCTTACATGTGATTTTACAAGCCACATTCATTCTATTACTACCAGATTTTTACTCTTGTACGTACCAAATGTTTATTGTTCCACAATGTGATATTGTTCTATCTTGTGGACGTTTATTGACTGCTACATCATTGATCATTATATTGTACTCTTTAGTACCACGCCTTAAAAGGCCTACTGTTATGTGTTTACTAAATGATATCCATTTTTATACACTTCTTATGGAATCACGAATAATCATGATATATTATGAATGCCGGATTTGTGCTCAGTCACAATATCCATCCGATGCTTTCTAAGTTGACAGGACCTATAGGTCGAGTCTATGAATGGACATATGGCAATGATGGTATTTTTACGCATTGAGTTATGATGGTATTTTATATGCATTGAGGTTAAGGGGGGTATGCTAGGTTCCAAAAGACCGAGGGTTTACCAAGCCTTGAATAGAGTAAATGCATCACTTATGTTTGACTGATATGATTATGTTTATTAGATTCATAGGATGTTTTCACTCCCTATGAGTAATCTTATGTTGAGAGTTCACTTATTGATTGTTATCGATTTATTATGGCAGTAAATTTATGTTAATTGGTTTTTATTGAGATTTTCATGTTCATGTTATATCCATTACTCATGATTGATTGTTGTGACCTCTATTATTCATTGGCTCTTGTGGAATTTTATCCTTATTCGCTATTACAACATCTTACCCCATGATTGGCTATCATGTTTACATTCATGAATTTATGTTCTTTCTATGTTAACCTTAACCCGTGTCAAAAATAAAAATTTACTTATTGAGCTTCGTTAGCTCACTCGGGCTTGTTTATTTTTCAGGTAGGGACGCTGTAAGATCGTAGTAGGAGTCCAAAAGCATAGAAGGACATTTAAGGAATGTATTAGTTATGATGTAGTTCTCTCATGTATTCACCACCTAAGGGTGATGTTATGTGGGTTCCTATTTTAACTTTAAGAACCATATTATGTATTTAAGACTTCTACTGATTTACTGTTTAAGTTTTATATTATACATTATTGTCATTGATACAAGAAAAAAAAAGTAAGGGCGGCCACAAGGTCGGTCCCGCGATACGAGATCTGCATAGGGTGGGTTTTGGGTCATGACAAATGCCAAAACATTTATTAAGCTCCTAGAAGTTAGTTAGGATCAAGAACAACGAAAGAAGATGGCCAAAATCCCTCGAATTGAAGTATGAAATTTCTAGGGTTACGGGTTACTATTTATCATCATGAGGAAGACAATGAACAATAACGGGTTGGGTCCTGATCGAATAGTAAAATGGGTCTGATCCTAAATGAAACGCTGATGTTTGGGATGGTTTTAAAATGTCTTTAAAATTTGAAAAGGGGTTTTTAGCTATGGGGATAGCAGATTGATTTAATAATCCTAGGCAGAATAGGGATAGCCTATCCCCGAATTGGACCCTTATCCATCATTTGGCTTGGGAAGAATTAGAAAAATAAAAAAGGAGCCGAAGCTTCCTTATTTCGAACCCACAACCACACGCGCACAATGCTAACTCTGAACCATTTGGCTACTGTGGGCCTTGTAGTATAATCCCACATAAAATGTATATAATATATAAATAAATAATTAAATTAAATAAATAAATTTAATTAAATAAAATGCTAAGTATTGCCAAAGAAAATAAAAAAGTGTCCACCCTAGCCTTTTTCGACGTTTCAAACCCAATAGCGTGGTCCATTTTATGAAACGAAGTCCCGAAAACTTAGACATGTAAAACACAATAATAACTATCATGCCCTTAGTGACGCCTAAAGCTAGTTAAATGTTAGAGAAAGCCTATTTTGACTTTCTTTGATATTTCAAACCCAATAGTGATGTTCATATTGTCAAATTAAGTACCGAAAGATAAAACATGTGAAAATATGAAATTATGAAAATTCCCCAGACTTAATATAAGCCATAGATAAGAAAATTAAGATTCAGAAAGCCTAAATTTATTATCTTCGATATTCTGGACCTAACGGTGATGTTCTTTTGAGAAAAGGAAGACTCGATAACAAACTAAAAAAATGATGAATACATCTTTTAGATTTAATGAAGCTACTAGAAGAGTATAGATGAAATAAAAAGACCTATATCAATGTTTTAAGAATCGTCTAAACTAAAAAACGAAGTCTGTTTAGGTAAACGATGAACCAAACAATATAAAACGTAAAAAGGAAAATGAAAAAAATACCTCTAGAGGCTAGAGTAAACTACATGATGAACTACGAAGTGTTAGAAACCCTAATTAAAAACTGTGAGAAGATCCTAAACAATAAGATTAAGTCTAGAAGAGATTAAGAACACTAAGTATGAAAAAAATTAAGTTGAGATGTGTACTGATATAGTATCAAAGTACTTTGATCCATGATTTAAGATCACCAGTAAGGAAATAGAGATAAGACGAGTGGTAAGGCAAGTCAAGTAAGCAAGTGACTATGGACTTTAGACCACAAGTGAGTAATCTTGCACTTTGAAGTGAAGAATTTAACTTCATGATTTATGAAATATTTTAATTCAAAGTCTTGTTATTTACATGACTCATGTTTAAAGCATGCTTCTTGTTCTATTTTGGAAATGTTATCGTGAATTGAAAAATGTGTTTATTTAAATGCTAAGCTGTTTATACGACTCTTATTTCAAGCATGCCTATCTTTGTTTGAAAAAGTTGTGTTACATATATTTATTTGAAAATGAATGTTTCTCATTCAAGCTATGTTTAGTTGCTCTTGAAAAACATATATTTGAAATGAAATATTTTAAATGCTTATTGTTTACGAACCGATAACGCAAGATAATTAGTACATAAACACTTCTGTTTAGTGGCTCATTCGGGACTCACTCTTATAGTGCTCGTAAAAAGGCTAGAGATCTTTCTTGTTTAAGTTATGAATTATCTTGACCACCTATTAAGCTTTGAGTCCGGATCAATATAGATTATCGTGTAAAGTGAAAAGATATAAAGTTGTGAAATGGAAGAAGGTTTTCGAACCCCCATTTTTTTGAAAAGGATATTTTTAATCCTTAAGTTTTATGATAAAAGGGTTTACCATCGAGTTTAATGAAAATAATTTCTAATCCTCGTGCTTAATAAGTAAAGTGTTTTACACTCTTGATCCAATAAAATATTTTTTCATCCTATTTTATGTGAAGAACTAAATGTCTACATTTTGTGCCACTAATGAAAATTCTGCTATTTGTTTAAGAAATGATGTGCTTTACTTGAATCATCTTGAAATTGTTCTTATTTTAAGTTACTGTTTCAAGTTTATGTGCTTAAATGCTTTATGATTCAAGTATCTATATTCTGTATGGAAAATGTGATCAGTCGATGGCATATTTTTTTACCATGAACTACTTTCTGTTTCAAAGTGCTATCGATTGAAAAACCCATGACAAGGTATTGGAATTACTCATGCGCTTTTCACAAAGCTCATATGGATTTTACCCATGATATTACAGGTAAAGAAGTGAAGTATGAGGTTCTGATAAGACAACTACAGTGAAGTAAGACAATTCTATATTTAAGTGAACGTGAGGTATGGGACTCATAGTTAAAGTAAAGTATGAAGATGTGTATGAGATGTGAACGTAGGATATGGGACCCACAGTTGATGGGACCCACAGTTGATGTGATCAGGAACTAGTAAGGACAAATGTTGTGATAAGTATTTAAACTTGATGTAAGTAATGTAATGTAGATGAATGTAATGTTTAAAAGAAAATAGCCTATCTAGATACTTGATGGATGAATGTAACATGTGTGATTGCTTTCGCTGTAATATTTAAGCTTGATGTGATGTGTAATTGTATGAATTTTGGTTAAGTAATGCATTCCTTAATCTACATAGGCTGGGTTTCGGGATGTGATAGGTCTCATACCCCACGTTCACATCAATTCATCTCTCTTCACTTTAGTTATGGGTCCCATACCCCACATTCACTTTACTTTTTATGTCATGGATAAATTCATGTGAACTTCGTGAAAAGTTTGTAAATAATTCTCATACTTTGTCGTGGGTTTCCAACTGATAACATTTGGAAACACATGGGAGTTCATAATAATAATTACTGTCGATTGATCACATTTTCTAAAATAGGATACATGATACTTGAATATGTTATTAATCAATACTACTAGGACATCACTTAATATCACGACCCCAAATCTGGTCCATGAGGATCGAGGGTTCGTGATCGGTCGCCGAGGCCTTTCCTGATTTCCATTAATCAAACGCAGCGGAATAAATTTCTTTTTCTATTGCGGAAGCGTCAATCAACACTCAAGTCAACATCATTCAACTATTTATACATTCCATAGTAATTACAAAAGTACATGATGTAATTTTTCCAAAGCCTGCTGATGTCATATTCGATATACAGTCCAAACATTTCCAAAAGCAACTACATCATGACTAGCGAAAATCCTATTACAAAAGGGTTCATAGCTTTACAAGCTTCCAACTAGTCGACTGAACCTGCTATTTCTTTTCCGATATCATCACCTGAAATAGGATAAAAATATCCTATGAGCTCAACAGCTCGTGAGTATCCCAGCTCGTAAGCATTCCATAACATACCAGGGGTTTCAAAACTACTATATAATTCAATATAGAAATGTCAATGATCAGATATCATATGTTATCTTAATTTATAGTACAAGATAACGGTATCAAATTTGCTTCTAATAAATCTCAATTTAACGAAAATCATAAATCGATAATCAATAACATAGTTCAATAAATCAAAATCACAGTTCAATATCATGGTTCGATAAATCATAGTTCAATAATTCAAAATCATGGTTCGATAACCCAAATTCATAGTTCGATAATTCAGATTCATGGTTCAATAACCCAAATTCATAGTTCAATAAATCATAATTCGATAATTCAGATTCATGGTTCGATTTTCAATATTCATATTCAAAATGATATATTCCACTTCTATGGCTAGCAAATTAGAACCTTGCTGACTAAGATCGATGGGCTAGCTAGTTCGATATGCCGTATCAACACCGGCTCACCACAATATACCCTGTGGGAGGGTTCGATAAATCATAACCTATTCGATAGTGACCAATCATAGAAGAGTGTTCTATTCAAAGCATCAAAATTATATCCAAAATTAATAATCATCAATAGCAGTTCAATTACTCAAATCAAAGTTCTTTATTTGATGTTTTGTTAAAACAGTTTAACATTTGTGAGAAAATTACATAACGTTTGAGTATCTTACGAACACATTTTCTTAAGTCAAAGAAAACAATATAGTTGTCAATAAATCGTTCAAAACATATACAGTATAGCTTTTAACAAGGCTATAAAAAGAAATGATATCATATGTCGATATATCATAAGAGAGTTCAATATTTATATTTATAATGAAAGTTTCTACCTCAATATGGTATGAAACACTCACCTGAATTTCAAAGACTTAACTCCAAAATCCTTCCTTTGAAGTTCCCTAAACTCACATTTCAAAGTCCGATCACATTCCATAATACCACTCTGATTTAATTATCATTAATTCTTGTTCTTATTTTAGTTACATTTCTTGGATAGCTTTTGTAAGTTTTAAAGTTTGATTCTATTACCTTGCATATTTACGTGTCATATTTTTCTGTACCTTATTTCATAATATGGACCTTACCATTGAGTCCAGAACGTCGAAGAAAGTCAATTTGGACTCCTTCTGACTTCCATTTGGTTTTAGGGACACTGAGGGTAATTTGGTAATTTATACTCTAACGTGTCTTATTATTATTTTTTTTTTCGGAGTTTCGTCTCATGAAACAGGACCCCACCATTGGGTTCAGAACGCCCTAAATAGTCAAAATGCACTATTGGTTTACTCAATTTGGACTTCGTTTGACTAATTTTGGTTTAAGGGTATTTTAATAATTTCCTAAATTTAAAAAGGGTTTTAAATTAATTGTTATTTAATTTTCTGGGCAATTGTGTAATTAACCGGAAAGTTTGGGGGTCAAAATAGGATTTTCAAAAATTGTTAAGTGAACCGTCCGGTTCAGTCCCAATTCAATTGGGTCGGTTCGGTTCGGTCAGAAACCAAGGGGTTCAGTTTGGTTGCTTGCGTTAGCATGACATCATGTTGACGTCATCAGTCACAGGACCTGTTTTCAAACGGTCAAGGCCCGAACCCGAATCCAAGCCCAGACCCAGCTGAAGCTTGACCCGACAGCCCCTCGTTTTTCCGTTGTCTTCTCCGGCGAAGATTCCGGCCACAGTCACCGGAACAGTGTACCGACCCACTGTTTCCTCTATTTCCTTACAGTTTCCACGTCCAAATTTCACGATTCTTGTACCAAATGGATTCTTGGACTTCAATAAATAGTTTTAGACTAGTTTTAGCCCTCGAATAACAAGATTCACGACACCCATTTCCAAATTTTTCGGTGATGCACCGGTGAAGAATAATTGGCCATAAAACGGTCGTTTCTTGATCGTTTTTCATGATTCAAGTTGCGTTCGATTCCTAGAGATATTTCCTATTGATTTATAATCTCCAAATCCAAGTTTGTTTGATGGATATAATTCTGCCATGGTTGACCGTGAGTTCACCTATTTTCTTGGTTCCTTTTCTTCAAGTTTTTGAGTGTTTTTCATGAAAATTTCATGCTTATTCATGTCTTAAACATATATTTAACATCATATATATATATATATATTTAACAACTTAAAAACAGTTCATATCATGCTTAAAATCTTAGAGAGAGAAAATGATAATTTTTCAAATTTCTCACCTTTTGGTCGTGGATTCCAAGTCTTTCTCTTTATGGTTTTCTTCCCTTTCTTCTCCTTCAGTTCCTTAGCTTTCTTTTCTTTCAAAACAAGCATGCAATGCATGCTTGTTTCTTTTAAAGAAGAGGTAACTGACCTCTCTCTCTCTCTCTCTCTCTCTACAATCTGACTCCATAGCCCTACCTTAGCCCTCACAGCTCATCAACTTCATTTAATTTTGCTCTTCCCAAGTTCTACTTTACATTAATTGGTTCTTGATATTTTGTATATATGTATATTATATATACACACACACTACACATTTGAGACACACACACACACACCAGCCGACACACACACCTACACACACACTACTATTCATATATATATACATATATATATATATATTTATTATTATTATTATTATTATTTTTATTTTTAATTTATTATAGTTCGGGTTTATATGTCATGGCCCAGTTTTACCAGGTCGGGTACCGACTAACTCGGGTCGGTCCCACCTAACTCGGGTCGGGGTATTACACTTAAGGTCCTAAAGTGTGAATTAAACCTAGAAGAGTGGGGGGGAGGGGGTTGAATAGGCTGGTTCTAGAATTAAAAATTTCTCAATTGTTAATTACAAGTCTTGTCTACAGAAACGACGCTACAACAACAAAATTACTCAACTTAATTAATCCAACATATTCCACCAATGTATAGTTAAGAATTATTTAAAGATACAAACCTATCAACAACAATCTAATTGATTAATTAGTTCAATTTGATAATCAATTTAATCAATTCAATGAAAAATTCAACTTTGCTCAATTAAGTTTTCAATTAATCAAATTTGTGCTTAATTATGATATTTATGAAAACTTAATATCAATATCAATATCAAGTGGAAGCATTCAAGCAAAGAAATTTGTAAATTGTAAGAGATGAAGTGATTGAGAGATTTGCAAACCGATTGATGACGGAGAAACCACCAAGGACAATAATCTTTGGAGTAAAACTCTAAAGCCGGGCCAATGGTCAAGGAAGACTTCCACTATGATAGAAATTGAATTACAATGTATCTACAATCTAAACTCTACACCTCAAGCTCTGTTCTACCTGATCAAGTCTTCAATTTCTTATTGAATCCATAAGCTCCTCATAGTCAGAATCTTCATACAACCGGAATCCTCGATGCTTTCTGAATCCTCCGATCTAGCTGTTCCACAATTGCTAATCTTCACAATCTCGGTATCCACTGATCCAATCAACATTGCATCCACAAGGTTGATCTCAATACTTCATCAATAGTGAAAGGACATGAACAAGAGGGGCTTAGATCTGAGTTGGATCTAGTAAATAATCTAAACCAATTAATGAATGAGAGTAGAGAAATGCATGATTGAAAATTATGATTGATCTCTTATGAAAGATTTTTGATATCTCAAGACTATAGCTCTCATAATTGACATCTTCTTACTTTATTTTTCACTACTCTCAATTGAATTTTCGTGATTTTTCATAATGACCTTGTTTAATCCACAATGAGCTTCAAAAATAATTATTAATTTTTTTTTTCTGCCCAAGGTTCGTTCGAACGAACCATCACTCGTTTGAACGAGCTCCCATTTGTTCGGACGAATGAACAAGGAACGAATATCAAATGAACACATTTGCGAGATTGCAACTCTTCATTTGATACAGGACTTTTGAACGAATGAAAACAAATGTAAATGAACTACTGTTGTTCATTCAAACGAGCCTTGGCTCATTTGAACGAGCAACAGAGTGTTGCCCATTCTAAGCTTATCTTGTGAACATAATTTTCTCTTAGGTTTTAAGATGTATTTTTGGGAAAAGTATTTCACAATCACAAGTCTAACACACACATGATGTTATGATGAAAACTATATGCAATGTATGCAATGTGTGAGTGTGTGAGATCCAAATCAAAAGTAAAAGTCCAATATACCCTTCGTGAACCAAGTCGACTAGTAGATATGCACGGTAATATAGCTTGGGCCATTTTAGAGTAGTATGGGCGTTGAGGTACTCATTTCTAGGACTTATGTAATGATTACACACAAAACACGTTTTGTTAACCAAATTAGCCAATTACAATATCGGACCCCTTGATCCAAACAAACTCCCTTTTTGAAAATCCATGACAAAACTGCGTAAAATAGCATAAGAATACAATACACCAAAATCTATAACCCCCAAAGAGCTAGATAGAGGGAAATTATACATTTTGTCTTAGTATCCTATACTAAGATATCACTTAGCAATGCTCAACAAGTAGTCAACCCTGTTTCCTCCATAACAAACTCAATTGTACCATATAAGATCACATCAGTAGAGATATATTAAATATATCCAATGAGATCACACAAGTAGATGAATATTGATATAAGACAAGGTATAGTAAACATGGTAACCATATGCAATCAAATCAAATCCTGAGCAAGACAAAGTGACAATAAGTAATCTCATATATATGCAAAAAAATGTATACTACTTCCCCTCAATATATGCTCAATACAAATGTCCTAATCTCTACCTTTGTACCAACTCCCCCTTTGTTACACCATCTCTTCTTTCTTGTCACGCTGACAAATGAGGTATCAAATAAGGAAGATTATAAGGAAGTAAAATATAACAAGGTAAACATGCATAGTTAACATAAAATTAACAGTAATGATAATTGAAACAAAAAAATATCAATGATATAATATCAAAATAATGAGTCTATCATTAATCCCAAAAAGATAAAAGATGATGCCATATGGGCAAAAATGTCAAAAATATGTACATGTAGCTGATGAGTAGAAAGATATACAAGAAAACCTCATTACAAAAACACTCATCACTCATGTAATTTAAACTAAACTGAATCACTGATCATCTCTGGGTGGTGATGGGGGAGGAAAGGCATGTGTGAGAGCCTCTGTCAAACCCTATATGGCTCTTCGAAGATTGGTCATCTCCTCCATCATCGGCATAAGAAAGTTTAACCGTATTTGAAGATAGCGCTCCTCTAACCTCTGATCAATGTGAGGAGTGATCTGATTGTGATGCAGCTGTAGACGATCCTCAAACTCATATCTCATGATTGGCTGATCGACGGCTAATGAAGACACACTTGCTGACACTCAAAAGTTTTCACCCAATCGGGTATAAAACTGTGGTGGAGTCTGGTCAACAAGAAAGTCCTCAACATGAATCTGATCTTTGGACTACTGCTACGGTGACAACAAATGAGGCTCCTATTGCGGAGCCGATACTAGTGGCTACTGTTGTTGTGGTTGAGCTGTTGCAAGCTATTGGTCCTCTTAATGCTCATCTGAAAGAATGACGACATATCCCCATGACCTCGTGAGGGTGATGCAAAGGGATACCACTAGGATATCACTCAAGGTCCCAAATTATGAATTTAACCTAGAAGGGGGGGTTAAATAGGTTGGTCCTAAAATTAAAAAACTTACAATTGTTAATTACAATTCTTGTTTACAACAACGATGCCACAACAAAAAAATCACTCAACAGGATTAATCCAATATGTAAGCCCATTCATCAATGTAATAGCCAAGAATTATCCAAAAACACAAATCTATCAACATAGATAAACACTAATATGGGCATAACTTCAAAATTGAAGTGATCAAAAAAGCTTACAATAACTTCGAAGGAGGAGGAATTGGAAAGTATGACTGGGAAGCAGTGAGCTAACCACAAATGTGATGGAAATAGAGACAACAACTCCTTTAAGCTTAAAAAAGAAACGGGGAAGACCCAAGAAGGAACTAGAATTTAAGTGGTGAGTTGGAATTTGGGTATTTTTCTCTGCATGTAGACTCGACAAGGAATTACCTGGGCTTTATCGAGAAAGAGACAAGTCGCTACTTTAAGCTAGAGGGCAGGTTGGTAGAGAAGAAAGAGTGAGGAAAAGACAGGATCTGAGTATCCTTTAGTAATGAAGATTTAGAACCTTTTTTTTCAATTTTTTTTAAAGAGGAAGTTAGTTCCATATTAGACTTAGACCAAGTTGATAGGGCTTTTACCTATTATTGAATAACAGATGATCTCTAACTTTTGGATTTGAAAGAATAAAAATTTTATTGCAAATTTTTTAAACCGCACTAACAGTAACTTCGTGAGCTACCTACGTACCCCCCGTACTGCATGTGTAGCAAAAATATGTAATGGGGCAGGTCATCGTAGTTTAGTATAATGGGCAACTAGCTACTAAAAAAAATATTTCTTGAGCTGGTCAAGGTTAGTAGGTGATGAAAACTCATCTTTATCCATATCGGTAAGCCACATTGCTCCTTTAGTGGCTATATTTTTAATAATGAATAGGCCACTCCAGTTAGGCCTGAATTTCCCTCTCGAGTCAGGTACCGGTGCACAGTTTTCCTTTAAAACCAAATCTCTTACTTTCAGGCCTCACTTTTTTACCTTCTTGTTAAAGGCCCGGGTTACCCTTCTGTAATACCCCTGTGTTTGATATAAAGCTTTGAGGCGTCTTTCATCGAGGAAGCCTAACTCATCGTATCGGCTTTGTAACCAGTCAGTTTCAGCAATTTGATTCTTGAGAAGTACCCTGAGTTAGGGTATTTCAAGCTCGATAGGTTACATCGCCTCCATCCCCATATGTTAGGGAGTATGGGGTTTTGTCCAGTAAGCATTTTGATAGATGTATGATACCCCTACAAAGCAAATGGAAGTTTCTTATGCCAATTTCTACTGGTTTCTTTTGTTCTCCACAAAATATTCTTTAAAGTTTTGTTTGCTGTCTCTACCACCTCGTTTGTTTGAGATCGGTAAGGTGAGGAATAATGATGGGTGATTCCGAACTCTTCGATGAAATCAATGACTTCCCATTTAAAATCTAAGCTATTATCTAAAATTAGTTTGTGGGGTACTTCATACTAGCAAATGATATTGGCCCTAATGAACTGAGCCACTTTCCTTGCATTGAGGACAGCATAGGAAGCAGCCTCTACCCATTTGGTGAAATAATCAATGGCAACCAAAATGAATTCTTGGTCGTTGAAGGATTTAGGTGTAATGTTTTCGATAATATATATTCCCCAAGTTGCAAAGGGCTAATGGGATGTCAAGTTGTATAACTCCCTAGGATGGAGATGTTGAAGATTGGCATGTATCTGACATTTGTGGCATTTCGTAACGAAAGTAATTTAATCTTCATCCATGGTATTCTAGTAGTAACCTTGTCGGACTATATTTTTGGCTAACACGTGTCCATTCATGTGAGGTCCACAAACTTCTTCATGAATTTCTCTCATGACATGTTCAGCTTCATGTTTATGTAAGCACAATAAGTGTATTCCATTAGAAGATCTTTTGTCGACTTTTCCCCCGCAAATGATGAATTGGGTGGCCCATCATCTTAGTGCTGCTCTATCATCTTTGGTATATCCTTTAGGGTATTTTGAGTGTCTGTTGAATGAACAAACTTCATTGTACCTAAATGGAGATGTTGAGTCCTCCACGACTTCATTGATGTTGCAATAGCATATTGGAATTTCCCGAGTCTATACCAAAAGTTTTTTTACTTGGCTTCTTCCGAGATGTCCACCATTGAGACAATAGTGGCTAGGGCATCCGTAAAACTATTTTTAACCCTAGGTATGTAGTAGAATTGTACATCTTTAAACTTGGTTATTACCGTTTCTAAGTATTGGCGGTCGGGTAGGACATTCTCCTCTTTGATTTTCCACATTTTTTGGACTTGGCCAATAACGAGTGCTGAATGCTCGTATACATATAAGAATTCGATTTTCAATTCTAAAGCTTCTTGTAAGACTACGATACAAGCTTTATATTTTGTGGTATTATTTGTAGAGGGGTACTGCAGCTTCATGGCTAGAGGCATAAGTGACCCGTCTAGGGCTACTAGAAGCATGCCAATGCCATATCGCCTCTTATTGGTGGTGCCGTCAAAGAAAAGACACAACCTATCCTCATGAATTTGCATGATTTCTTCATCTAAGAATTCAACATCCTTAACAACTTCACCCTTAACTGGACACTCTGCCAGGTAGTCGGCCACGACCTTTCCCTTGATGGGTTTCTGAGTTATGTGCACTATATCAAACTCTAGAAGCAATAGTAGCCATCGAGCATTACGACTTGATAGAGCCAGTTTTTCAAAGAGATACTTCACAGGGTTCATGTGAGAAACCAAGTGTATTGTATAGGCCATCATGTAATGGCAGAGCTTTTGGGTAACCTAGACAAGAGTAGTGCACCTCTTTTCGAAGGCATTATAGTTTTGTTCATAGGAGATAAATTTTTGGCTCACATAGTAAACGGTTTTCTTCTTTTTTTCCTGTGTTTTATTTTGAGCCAACATGGCTCCAGCAGCTATATCAGTTATCGTGAGATACAGTAATAAAGGAAAGTCGAGTTGTGGGGGAATCAGGAATAGTAGGTTGGTTAAATATTCTTTGATCTTTTTGAAAGCCTCTGGCATGAGGGGTTCCACTTTTTGGGAGAATCTTTCTTCAGAAGTTTGAAAATTGGTTCACAAATAGTGGTCAGCTGCGAAATAAATCTGTTGATGTATTAAAGTCTCCCTAGGAAGCCCCTAACTTACTTTTCTATTTTGGGTGGAGGCATTTCCATGATGGCTTTGATTTTTGCGGGATCCACCTCTATCCCTCTTTGACTTATCATGAAGCTTAAGAGTTTTCCTGATGTGACACCGAATACACACTTTTGAGGGTTTAATCTCATTTTGTATTTCCTAATTCTCTCGAAGAAATTTCTTAGGTAGTCGGAATGACCTTCTTTACCTTTAAATTTTATGATCATGTCATCGACATAGACTTTGACCTCTTTATGAGTAAGGTCATGTATGATGGTAGTGGCTGCCCTCGATATATAGCCCCTACATTTTTCAGGCCAAAAGGCATGACTGTGTAGTAGTATGTCCCCTACTATGTTGTGAAGGTAGTTTTTTCCATGTGATTAAGGTGCATCTTGACTTGATTATACCTTGCGAAGCCATCTAAAAATGACATCATGGCATGTTAAGCTATGTTATCTACCAAAAGTTCTATGTTTGGCAAGGGAAAGTCATCTTTTGGACAAGCTTTGTTGAGGTCCCTATAGTTAACGTATCACGCCCCGAATTTTCACTAACTCGGAGAGTGAGTGAAATAAAATTAAAAAGAAATTAATAAATGATAATTAAATAGATTTGATTAATTACTCATATATTTTTCCACGTTCCCAAAAATAAAAATAAAAATTTGTTAACTAGACTCACCTAAGATAAGTCCCAAATGGTAGTCAAATATCTTCCCAACCAATGGCAAAAATTAGTCTAAGGGAGTGGCCAAACATGGCCCATGAGAGTGGCCAAACATAGCCCAAAAAGGTGACCAAAAATGGCCCAAAAAGGGTGGCCAAACATGGCCCTAAGAATTTTCCAAACATGGCCTAATAGGGTACCCAAACATTGTTCAAAAGGGTGCCCAAACATGGCTCAAAAATGGCCAAAGGGGTAGGTGTCAAAGGGTGTCGGGGGCTGGACGCGCGTGGGGCGCGTAGGATTGCGCATGGGCGAGTAGGGCAGTGGGCGTGCGCGCATAAGGGCATGGTTGGGACCCTCGCAGGGCACGGCGTGGGGCGCACGACTGGGCTGTGGTAGGGGGCTATGGCATGTCCAGGGGCTGGTTTACTGTAGCTACTATGCATTGCTACAGTAAACCAGTAGCTAAAATGCTACTAGTGCCCAATTTTCCAACCTCGGCCAAAATTCTTGATTTTCATACTTTGCTACCCATTTCAATTTATTTCATCACCAAACTTGGTATGGGGCCGTATAACATGTAAATTGACCATTTTACCATTTGCTCTTATTTTTTGACTTCAAATAATTTTTGGGCTAATCACCCCCATTTTTTATTTCTTTACATTTCTTCCTTCTTCTTAAGTCTTTTAATCCTCTACTTAAAAGTCTAGGCATGCCTTCCCGCTCCACTCAACCTAATTACCATATTTTGAAAAATTTCCCCACAGTCTCTTTTGTTTTCTAAGCATTTTTCACATAATATTTTGAAACCATTTATATATACAAGTATTATGCATTCCTTCCTCACTCGATGGCCACAAGTTCATTAAAATTAAGCATGCATCTATTGTTCTCAACATATACATATGATACTCATTAAACAAATATATCCTACATGTCATCTGGGTTTAAACCCTTACATTTTAAAATGGCCCAAGGCTTATAATTCACCATTCTTCCAAATTAAAAACAAGTCTTTTGGGCTTATGCCCATACATACGAAATATGCCACAAGGGCCAAATATCCTGCCAAGTTCTTTCCCCTTCCTTTCTTCAAGACTTCATCAAGTCTCAAGTACCGAGAGCCTCATATGTAATATGATAACCTACGAGGGGTCAGCACAACCGCTGGTATGACATAATGCTAATGCAAGGAACAAAATTAAGGCGTGGCATGTGCAAGTGTACATTTATAAGCTACAACCCTCCAATCCCTCAATACTATGCAATGTCAATATGCATGAAACACACATGCAACTCTATGCCACACCTATGTCTCACTTTACGGCCCTTCCCCGTTGGAATAAGTACCAATCGTATGTCTCACTTCATGGTTCGTTCCCTTTAGAATGAGTACCAATGGCCAATTTTGGGTTTTTCACTCTAGGATCTACACCCTTATAATGCATAGCACCAAAGTTCTCAATCCACATCATGTTTTCAAAGAATCACAATATGCCAATATGCCTTGATTTTTCTATGCAATTTTTAGTGAGACAATTCATCAAATACATGGTATTCACCTTAAGTCATGCATCATACCCAAAGTAAATCATAACTTCCAAACCCCAAAACTCCTTCTACATGAACATATGCTATATTTCATCCATTTCAATATATGCTCAAGTCATATATTCGCCACCTTACCAGTTCACAAAGAACACATAATTTCACAAAGCATCAATGCATCAAATAATCATATCTTCTAAACACAAGATCTATCTACATGAATATAAGCCACCATGTAATAATTTAAACATATATTCAAGTTACATGTTCATCATTTTGACAAATTCTCAAAGGTTACAAAATACATAAAGTACCAACACCTTGAATAAATCATAACTTTCCAACTACAAGATTTTGTCTACATGAACATAAACTAGAATACAATGAATCATATATATAGTCATGGTTCATGTTTATCACTTTACAAAATTTCCAAAGAATACAAAAGTACATAAACAACCAACTCTAGGTTTTCAAAGAAACTATATCCTAAGTAACTTTCTAATAACAAATAAACATGTAAATCATTCAATCAACTTATAAAACACTCCTAAATTTAATCCTTCCTTACTTAGCAAAATATCATACCTAAAAGGGTTTTTCTCAACCCTTGGGAGTTATGTTCGCTGCGCAGTCGAACCAATTGGTGAGAATGTAGCCTTTGACATGGGGAACAACTTCCTAGAAGGAAGTCTTTTGAAAATTTAAGCCTAGAAGTATGTTCTGAAAGTTTAAAGATTGGAAAACCTAGGTTTTCTCCACTTTTTTCTCTATGCACGAGCTGCTGCTACTTCTCCAGACCTATTTCTCTTATTTTTTTACACTTAAGTGTTGTATTTATAGTCAAGAGGAAATGGGGCAAAAAGACCCTTTTGCCTTAATGAGTCTAGGACCCTAATACACTACAACCCGTCCCTGAAACGCCTCAATTCGATATTTTGTTTTAGTCAAAGTTCTTAAAATTATTTAAAATGAAATGTTTTCAAAAAATTTTATTTTCCCCTGTAGCCGGGTTTGGCCGGATCCAGCCCAGGCCACCTGGATGCCCTTTATGGTCCAGTTTTTGAAACTATCTCCGAATAGGCTCAAATTTTTACAGGAAGTGTATTTTAACATTCTAAGCATATTTCTATTCTATGGAACACTCAAAATATTCTTTTAAATATAACTTATGTCTAAATGTGCATGTATAATGCCCTACCAGGAAATGGTGCATAAATAGTGCTCTATTGGCAAAACGAAAAATTTACTCTCATTTTTCAGGTCTCTACACTAACGCATATGCAGACTCGCCCATCTCTCTTAGGAACAGGGATGATATTGGCTAACCATTACGGGTATTTGACCACAGCCAAGAACCCTACAGCTAACTGTTTCTCGACTTCTTCTTTAATTTTGTGGGACCACACTTGCCTGAGTTTCCTTAATTTCTATTTGATCGGTTTAGCATCAGGATAAGTCAGGATTATGTGTTGTACTATGTCTATGTCCAATCTAGGCATTGTCCTTGTAGGACCATGTGAAAACATCTTGGAATTCTCTTAACAATTCAAACGGGATTTCTTGGTTACCTTGGTTAAGGGTTGCGCTGATCTTGACTTTTCTAGTCTCACCTTCTAACCCTAGGTTAATGGTAACCATTTGTTCTATGACAGGATAAGCCTTATATTGAGATTTGGTGACTATTTTGTCCAAGTCTATTAGAAACTTCCTATCCTCTACTTCAAGATTATTATATTCTTCAAATTCATCATCATGTTCATTATTTTCAATTAAAGGATACTCAGAAAAGGAATTTAGTTCATCAAAAGAAGGAAAAATAAAATCAGTTTGTTTGTAAAGGTTAATAAAATCTAAAAAGAGAGAGTCCTTAGACTCGGAGCCAAAAGCATTGTCGGAATCTATATCAGTCAAGTTTGAGCAACAGAATTCCTGCTCAAATTGTTCCTCTAAAGCTAGCACCCCTTTGACTAGTAACCAATTGTTGATTAGAGCTTGGATGGGCATAATGTCTTTGACTGGATCTTCTCCCATGTTTCCTATGGAGATCATGTCAACCATATCATAAATGAGTTCCATCTTGGCGTAGTATTCTGTTAGTCTTTTGAGCTCTTCGATCTAGTCCTCTAGCTGAGGATCATGTTGTTTAATTGGTACCACTACCTCCTCATTAAAACCACTAGGTGCAGTCACAGAATATTTCCTAACCAGGAACTTTGTCTTAGCCTTAGTATTATACCATGGCTCAAAGAGCCCATAGTATGAATATTCCTCTCTTTGCTTAACAAAGCCTCCGTTCAAGGTAGGGAAGTAAGGCTTAATTTCTATGAGCTTGAGGGGCAATCCCTGTTCTCTAAGAATTTTCTTGGCTCATGTGGCCAAAGACTTATCACAGAAATCTTCCTTGGAGGGTAAGTATCCGAGCTCAAATGTGTATTCCCTTTCTAGTGGGCAGAAGTGGTGTAGGTAGACCTTGTAAATTGAATTTGAGGCCCTTACCCGGCATATATCCTATGAGGATCATTATGTTTATCATGACTTATTTGTATAAGCCTTTCTCATTTACTTGTTCTATCTCAAGGCTCCACATGTGGTCAAAGCCCGACAATTATAAATCATTACCATTATTATGGATCCTTAGTATGGGGAGAGCATTGCTAGAAGGATTAACCCATAAATGGTAACTATCCCCTATTTAACAGGCGAATTTGAACTTCTGATGTATAGAGGATGCTATAACTTTCATTTCATGTAACCACAACCTTCCAAGTAGTAAATTGAAGGATGCTGGGATGTCTAGTGCTTGAAAATATATGGTGTTTTCAACTGGACCGAGATTCATGGTAAGTGTCATTACCCTTACAACTTTCCTCCGAGTATTGTCATATGTCTTAACTGCTTAGGCTGATGGAGTGAGATCAGCTACTTCCAAGCCAAGGAATTTTGTAGTCCTAAGATAATAAACGTTGAGAGTCGAGTTGTTGTCAATGAGCACCATAGGTATCCTCTTTTCGAGGGCATCCACAGTAATATGCAAGGCCTTAGTGTGGTTGGCCCTAACTTTAAGTAAGTCATAATTAGTGAAAGTGACAATATTGTTGAATTAGACCCCTCCAATGATTTGAGTGAGCTTGTTCTGGAGTAGTGGTGGTAGGGAACTATGCTTCATTGAGATGCTTTAAAATAGCCTGTCTGTATGAAAAAGATGATGTCAATAACCCCCATACTGAGAAGGCTTGTGTTTTCTTGAGCTCTTTCAAAAGCTTATCTTCGATAGTAACCTGAGATGGGACTCTTATTGACTCTTTGGGTTTTCAGAACTCTATGAGTTAGTCATATGTTTATAGACGAGTGGGCTTAAATGGTCTTCCCCCTCGTGCGACGTGTATTACATTGGTTGAGCCAAACTGACTCTTCTTACCCATGAGTTCATACTAAGTGATCATGCTACACTTGGAGACATTTATGGAATCATTGATGAGGCCGCATGGATCTGAATCTTCGAGACTCAACATATTGATATTAAGTTATGCATTGTGGACCGGCAACATGTTGGTGATGACATTGGGCTTTTCTGCTAGAGCCCTTATTGTTTCTCCATCAATTAGGTATTGTGTTATGTCCATCACCTTGATGATAGGTGCAATGTTGGTTCGGATCAAACCCCTTTGGTAAAGGGTTCAAAGCCGATTTCAGTTCCAAGGGCTGAAGAAGCCCCTTCTCTTAGAGGTTATTGTATAACTCATCCATTGGTGTTGGTAAATCTGAGAATTACCTTTGAGGGTGTTTCTGTGGGACACCTTGTGATGTTGGCCATGAAAATGACCTTGATGTGTTAACAGCAGTGATCATATAAGCCACTTAGCTTTGACATTGGGAAGATCTTGCGAGGCTTTGGGTCACTTGCTTTGAAAGTACCATCATTAATAACATCTTCTACTTGTGTTCCAGCCCCTACTAGTGCTTTGAACATCTCAAAGTATTGGGCGAAGAGAGTTTCATGATAAACTGAAAGCAAATTTTTCTTGGCCATCTGAACCTATTCGGCCTCATTTGGCTGGTTGATCATTTGAGTTGCTTTAGTCCGCCACCTAGTGATGAAATTGGATAGACTTTCTTTCGATTCTTTCTTGGTGGTCTCCAAGTCTTGAAGAGACTTATAAGTTCATTGTTGTACTTGTACTGCTTGGCAAAGGCATTGCATAATTCTTCCCAATCTTTGAAAAATGCATCTTCTAAGTTCAGGTGTCATCGTAAAGTGGCTTTGATTAGGATTTGGTTAAACATCTAGACCAAGACATTGGTGTTGGCCCCTAGCGGCTGCATGACCCTTACATATAGCTTAAGATGAGTTCTTGGACATATAGTTTCGTCAAACTTGTCAAGGCTCGGCATTTTGAATTTCAAGGGAAGCCGAATGTCTGGATAGAGAGATAGCTTGTGAATATTGACCATGTCATCACCTCAGTGAGCTTTGTGAAAGAAAGTCTCCATTTTTTCCAAACTGTGAGCAAGGCCCTCTTCTTATTGCTTCAAGATCTCTACAGGTCCATACTCTTCACCCCAATCATAAGGATCATGGGCGGGTAGATCTTAGTTTTGCTAATGTTGTTGTTGTTGTCCAGTAATGAGGTAGGACTGGTAGGACTTGGCGAGGATTGTCATTACCTGCTGGGACAGGAAGTAGTGGTGGTAACCTTTGTTGTACTAGATCTTGAACTGTGAGGGAGAGTCTTTAATTCTCCTCTCGGTAATCGGCCATGTCTTTATTGATGTCCCCTAAGATCTAAAGTATCTATTTAGGGTCCATTGTAACTAGAGCTGTGCTTTTCTAATTTATTAGAAGGTTAGAGGTTCAGATCAATCGACCTCGGTTGGTCCATTTCCAAGCTAGTTGTGGGTACCTACTTTCGAAAAAAACACTTGTGTTATTTAACTTGTTTGGTGTCAAGGAAAACCCAGAAAAGTCTCATTTGTAGTCCCGTTATAGTTTGCAAAATTGGTTTTCTAAGAAAAAATTGAAGGTTTTTTAGAAAAATTTAGAAAACTGGACAAAATTTTATAGAGAATGAGGGAAGCACTTTGTGTGACTATTAGCACAGAAAGGCTTTTAACCTCTATGTCGATAGGCCAACAGAGAGGGGTATTTTTTTTTTTACTTTCTGGATTTTTCTGATTTTGCAAAATTGTACGAAAAAGTCTGTGTATGTCTTACCAAAACTAGGTTCAAAGTCCTGAATTATAAAACTCGGGTAGATTATATACATGATGCTTCGATCGAGTAAAGGTTCAAGGTTCCCCTTCTGACAAGAAGTGCCATATACCACCCATAGCCATTAAATTGTAATGACTATGGTCAAATGGTACCGCATCGCCTTTTGGCATACCATCCTAAGGCCACTAGAGTATAGTGTCCCCAATCAAGCGATATTTGATCAAGGAGTAGAGGGCTTTCACCAGCGACACCAGTCAAGCTAAGTGAGGATACGAGGCGAGGGTTACTAACTGTCCAAGGTTTGAAGGGCATGTAGTGTAAATGTAATATATGAAAGTGATATGCGTGCAAGGTGTTCAAATTTCAGTCCCTTTTTCATCGATCCATATATTCAAACATCCATACATCAATACATCCATCATAAAGCATAAACATCAAATGAATGTAAAGCAAATAAATGAAATATCCTTGAAGTGAATACTTCATCGAGTCTAACCCTCTTAAGTCCCCAATCAAGTCGCCATTGTGGGCTCCAACACTAGAAAAAAAGAAAGTGTGTTAATGCTTTTTCGCGAATTTAGAGGGTTCCTAGCTGTCTCATTTTCTTAAGGTAGGAAGGAACACCTCTTATGGGAGATAGAGAAATTGAGGAGTCACAAGCTTGTTTTGGGCAAGAAATAAGTAAACCCGTTACATGTTGAACGATACATATAAAAGAAAAGGCCAAAAAAATAAAATGAAATTACATTGCTTTGTTTCTTAAATACATTCTAAGAGATCCCTTAACATGGATCAAAAGAAGGATAAAGCACTAAAATAAAGCAAAAATTCCAAAAAAAAGGCTTGGGGGCTAAGGTACAGAGTAAGAAGGTGTTAGGCACCCACGCCGCCCGATCCGAATGGATCAGCCTCGAATATTCACTTACAAGGCTATTTTGTCATGAGAAAGCTGAAAAGAAATATGTGAATCCGAAAAAGATAAATAATAAAAGATCTAGCATGAAGAGATAAAATAAAACGAAAAAGACAGAAAAAAGATATAACTCGGGCTCGAAGGCTTCCTATGTATCCGTTTAGTAAACAAAATCAAAGTCACGTAGTTCTTCAGTTTACCCTATTTTATCAAGAGTGATAAAAGAGTTGAGATCAACCGGATCTAAAGAAAACTGCTAAAGGGTACGTACCTTATTCAATTGTTGGAGTTAGGCAAATCTCTAGCTAGGAAAATCTTGATTGGAGGCTTCAGTTAGGCAGATCTCCAATTTTTTCTCCAGTTTGTAAAGCGTTGCTTCGTCTTACTCCATGAAGGAAGGTTGTCATTTTGGCAAGGCTTCGGCTTTGGGAGAGTAGGAGTTCTTGTAGAGAGAACTCTAGAATTAAACTAACAGCGTGAGGCTATAGAAATTTTGTCCTTCGTCTCTCCTAAAACTAATGGCCAGGGAACTCTATTTATAGAAAAATATGAAAATTTGATCCAATGGTCTAAGATGAAACCCTAAAATAGAGAGCTTGAATCATGTCTTGTGCAATAATTATTTGATTAAATAAATAAAAAATTAAATAGGCATGATTATAGTAACTAAATGAATTAAGAAATAATTATGACAATGCATGAACCAATAGAATTGATGTCTATATACAAGAACCAGTAAGATAAAAGAGAAATAGAATTTAATTGCAAAATAAACTCTAAAATGAAAATGTACATGTTCGATGTATCTCCATTTAAGGAAATATCAACCAACCAGATTTATGGAAACTCTAAAAGTGGAAAGTCCTGATTAAGCTAAAATAGACTACTATCACTCAAGATTACCAAATTGCCCCCTAATTCGGTGAAAAATCTATAGATTGTCACAAGACATATGAAATGACCAAATTACTCATAATTCATTACCAAAGGGCTGAAATTACCAAAATACTACCATGTAGGTAAAATGATATGGAAAATTACAAAAATTCCCCTCAAGTGACTTGAAAGTCCTACTGAGGGTATGATTGTGCTAAAATTACTAAAATGCCCTTAGTGGGCAAAAAGGTGCCAAAATTATCGAAACTCCCTCCGATGGGCAAAAGAGTCCTAACCACGGTGGGACTTTGATGAAGGAGTCCTAACGGGAGTGGGACTCTATTAGAAAGAGTCCTTTTTGGACTAGGACTCTAGCAAGAGAGTCCTAACAGGAGTGAAACTCTATCGGAAAGAGTCCTACTTGGACTGGGAGTTTATCGATATGAGTCCTAGTGGAACTGAGACTCTGACATAAGAGTCTTAGCAAGAATAAGACTCTGTCATGAGGAGTCTTAATGGAACTGAGACTCTGTCAGGAAAGTCCTAGCGGGAATAGGACTCTATTAGGAGGAGTCCTAATAAAACTAGGACTCTGTCAGGAAGAGTCCTAATGGGAGTAGGTTTCTTGGTATAGCTACCAAATTGCTACTACTTAATTAAGAGTCACAAAATGAGGTGTTTACAAGAATAATTATTGGGACATTTGTAAGGCCAATTCCAAATATTTCAAATACCTAAATTTCTATGCCTTAGCGCTGACAGCGCATTGGTCAAACCTAATGTTCGGAAGTCAGGTTGACTTTGTTTGACTTAACTAACTATGTAAACTTAATTATAAATGATCTATGATGATTTCACATCACTACTTGGGTCTTCGAGACTCAGGTCATGACAACTTATATATATAATTGTTTCCTACTTTATCTACTATATGTACTGCATGCTTCAACCTAAAAAACTACTTTAATTTTTCCAATAAATGTGATCTACTTATAGGATTCATTAGTGTATATATATTTTTTGGTGCAAATCCATGTTTGATGTGTGTGTGTGTGTATATAGATATTTGTATGTCTAAGGTTTTAAGACAAACCTTTTTGCATTACAGCCACATCCACATCCATATAGTTTGCCTTAGATGTAATGCATGGGATGGACCTTTACGTAGCAAATGTACATAAAACAACTCTCAATTGTCCAAGATTCATTATTTCTAGTTTATGAAAACTTTTGCCAATTTAATGCTCTTGTAAACTAATTTTATATGTGATGCATATTGCAAACATTGGGGTGGCATGATGGCAGAGTCAACAATTGAACTACAGTGGCATACCTTAACATCAATTCTTTCGCCTATATAAATAATACCAAAGACATGTAATTTTGCACCTTAGAGCTGTTTTCCAACGACAATTCCACATCACTTTTGCCTATATTAAATGACTTGAACTACTTTTTCTTTTATTCTCACATAGATCTCTCTTATTCAATTTTAGTGATCATGATTCATATTGAAAATTCTATATAGATATCATAAAAATGACCGTTGGGCTTTCTTCACTTCATTATTTAGTGTTTGGTTTTCTTTAGGATATAGAAAATTAATCGATTAGTTGTTTTGATTTTTAGTTGAGAAATTGGCACCACATATGAGGTGGTTTACAGATTATTCAAGAGGAATAAGTTGACAATAACCAAAATGGTTATAGGAACAATTTAAATAAATTTACACGAAATTTTAATTACGTATTTAAATTTGTAGCAAGAACAAAAAAAATGGGTTGACTCGATCCGAGTTTGAACCAATCCGTATTTGACCCATTTAATTACGAGTCTGATATGGGCCAAAATGGTAATAGGAACAAATTGAATAAAGTTACACAGAATTTTAATTAAGTATTTAAATTTGTAGTAGGAGCAAAAGAAAAAGGTTGAGCTGAGTTGACTCAGGTTGACCCAACCCATTTTAAACCCATTTAATTATGGGTCAGATATAGGTTTGACCCATTTCTAAGCCTGACCCATTTCCAACCCACCCGTTTTGCCAAGTTTAATCAATATTACCCTTGGTTGATTACGAAATGAATTGTAGTGGTGGATTGACAACATAAAATTGATTCTTGCACTCTAAGTGTTTGTAGAAATTCTTTTATGGCTATGTATATTGGAAAATGGTGTTGATTTATGATTGTGTGAAAGGTTAACTACATTGATGAATTTGGTATGAATTGTGGATACAAATGTTAACGATATATCTTTGAAATGATGAGAATAGAAAATTTAATAGCTTGAAGTAGAGGATTTAAGAATTGGAAATTATTGGATGAAACATTAAACTCCAATTAGCTTGCTCACAATTTAGTGGAATTAAATGATGTTTTTCTCTTTTAGTATTTACTTGTGTTGGCATATGAATGTTAATGAACTTTGAAATTCCTTGTCCGTATTGTTAAAGTATACTCGGTGATCACTTGGATGTCACTACACGTGCACAAGCATACACGCGACACCACATATTTTTACCTTTGTTTAGATATCTCCTACTAGGGTTGTTGTACTAATCCCTACTAGATGTAAGAGTGGGCAAAGAAAGAGCCGTAAATTAAAAAGACTCATTACTAGGCTATTTTTTTTGGAAAGACCTAATTTTTTTATTTTTCCCTTGAAATGAACCATGTATATTACATCTAAAATTTGTATGAACTAGAAGTCAAATGATGATGTAAACACTATAAGAATTTAACTTCCCTTTTGACTCGTATGGAAATCTATGTCAAAAACTTGAACCTTGAAGTAAGTATATTGTTTCTTGATGAATGAAAGTAATATTGAGTGTTTGATGGAGGTTAGATTATAGTTTGAATATCAAATGAAATGAAATGGATGTTTAAGACTCTTGAGAAATAGGTTGAATCAAGAAAAAGAGGTAAAACAAGTCAAATTCTTAAAATGGAGTTAAGTAGGAAAAACTCAGGTCTGATCGGCACTCCTGTGTGCCTACCGGCATAGAGAGGTGGAAAAGCCCCTCTCTATGTGCTGATCGGCACTAGGAGAGGGGTCTGACCACCTCTTTCATCGTTTTCTTAGTTTAACTTCCTAGGTCAACTTTTTGCCACCCGATTTGTCTATTATGGACTTCTAAACATACATAAGGATATTTGAACTCATTTATTATCCACTTATCTCATCTTAAGGTGAATCAAAATGAGGTCACTCACCTCACCCTAGGGCCGCCTTGGTTTCGGGGCATGACATAACTATAAGAAAGGATATCTGACTAACAAATAATTACAAAAGCAACAATGATCATATATATTCATGACAAAAATAGAAATGACAATCAACATCAACATGGTGATCACATTTATCCAATAATATGATGCAAATGTCCAATATCATGGCAATTAATATTATAATCGTATCATACCAATAAATTAATCACAAGATGTAAAATGATAATGACAAATATATCATGTGGATCATGAAACAAGTATACATATCAATAAGGAAGGAAATTAACCTAGTCCCAATCATCACCCCATTACAAAAAGACACTACATGTTTCTTTGATAAGGCATACCAAATGTTTTACACACTCACTATTCCATTCCTGAGACCGCCTTAGTCCTTAACAGTAAGGAATCTTGTCAAGTTTTAAGCTTTTCTATGACCAATTACATATTAGCCTACATATTGAGTACCAGCTTTCCCAAACAAATATCAAAAACGAGTTCTCGGGCCTCAAAAACCTTAACAAGGCCCTATTACATTATTTCTAAGTCATTTGACTGTCTTTTAAACCCATAAAGGAATTTCATAATTTATCGAGCAAGTTATGCATCTATCGAGACACTGTCTCGCAAAACATACCTTGGAATCCAAAAACCCTGAAGATAGTCTCCTTATATTTTATTAATTCTTTTATATATTTGTTCCAAGCTCAGAAGCATAATGGTGATTTTACATATTCATGTGGCACCACCCCGAATCCCAATTTTATAAATGTGATATCATCTTTGAGTTCCTAGCGTCCAAAAACATTGAAAACACTTCTTCCCTAATGTCAAAAAATATTTAAAACGCCTCTTCCCGATCTTAATTTAGATTTTAATTGCTCAATATAAGTGTAAGGGCATGATTGTCATTTTACCAATTTAGGTGAGAGTCATAATTTGTCCAATCTGATCACATATTTGAATTCTGGGTATCTTAAAACCTTCGAAAAGACCCTTCCAGATTTTAATTAGCCTTTAGATTGCTTAAGTTATCATTAGGGGTATTTTTGTAATTTTATGTATTTATGTGGGACCACCCCGGTTCCCTGAATGTCCAAACCCCAACCATTGAGTCTGGAATGCCCAAAAACCTTCAGAAAGCCTCTTTTTAATTTTATTTTCCATTTAAATTTCAATTTATTTCAAGAAGGGCATTTTAGTAAATTTTAGCCTAGTACTAGTTTACTTTTGAACCAATTCTTTCCAAGAACCGGTTCAAATCTAAATCAGAACCAGAAAAACTGGTTTTCCCACAACCGCACAGCCAAACAGGCCCTTAGGCCATTAGCCTAGTTGACTGACTTGAAACCCATTTGACCAGACCCGTTTGACTAGACCCGACCTTGGTTAACTGTTGACCAAACCTAGTTGACCATTGACTAGGTCAACCTGGTTGACCGGTCAACTCGCTTGCGCCGACCACCATCTCTGGTGCCAGTACATTGAAAAATTCCATTTTTCTCCCTTTTTGCTCTATTGTCCTTCCTCTCTCTTTCCCATTGCATTCTACAATATTTCTACTGCATTTAGGTTAAATTAAGGAGTCCAAAAAATACCAAAAGCAGTCGGTCTTTGACGAGACTCGACCTTTCGACGAGGGTGATATCTTGTGTTTCCAATGGTTATGTTCTCTCCGTTTTCTTTCCAGAATCTTCCCTATAATCTATATAACTCATTAGGATCCCAAACATAGTCTAAATCAATTCTAAAACACCCTGTAGCGAAATCTTCTACTTTAGAATCCAAATTCCAACTACTGGTTATGGCCCTCTGTTTTCTCTATATTTCTTCTTAATTTTTCTCTCTACCACACCAAGACATCACATATGGCAGACAAGAGATCCAAATATAGGAAAAAAACACTACCAACTGCCCTCAACCAAAAGAAAAAAAAAATCATGTGGTTTCTCTCTCCAATAGTAGCTATATGTATCCACATGCACACATATACATACTAAGGTAAGCATCTATACACCCACACATGCACACATAAATTGGCTTATGATGATTTTTCAGCTCCTTACACGTTTAACCAGGTTCAATTCATAGTTAAGTTTACTTTTAAGGGTAGTTTAGTAATTTAATTTTTCATGCGTCCGATTTTTTGGTACTTAATTTGGCAATATGAACCTCATCGTTAGATCCGGAACGTCGAACAAAGTTAGAATAAGCCCTTTTGGACATTCAACTAGTTTCGGGTGTCACCAAGGGCATAATAATAGTTATTACATTTTACATGTCTAAATTCTTAGGATCTCATTTGGTAAAATGGACCCCTGTTATTGGGTCCGTAACGTCGAAAAAGTTTGTTCGCATGTACAAACAGTCTCATAGTACTATTACCCTTAATTTATTTGACAATACATAGCATTTTAATTAATTTATTTATTTACTTAATTATATTAATCATTTATATAATATATACACACACATACATATATATATATATATATTATATGGCATAATAGTGGCCTAGTAGTTCAAACTTTTGTGTTATGTGTGTGTGGTTGTCGGTTCGAGTTTGGGAAGCCACGACTCTCCTTTATTTTTCTTTATTTCTTTAAACCAAACAGCAAATAAGAAGGCAATTTAGGGATAAGCTATCCCTGTTCCGCATGTAGCTATCAAATTGATTTATTATCCTCGCACCCAAACAAGTCCCATATAAGTTTTAAAACAATTTAAATCAATTAAAATGACGTAGTTTTGAGGCAACCCTTTTTGTGCCTGGGTTAGGCCTTGACTTGAACCAACCTGACTTCGACCTATTACTATTCATCATCTTCCCCAGGATGTTGAACAGTAACTGTGAGCGCAGGTGCCAGAAAATCTAGAGGAAGGTGAGTGCCAAACAAACACCCCCTCATGGCTTTTAAAGTCCGCTCTCTCAAAGTAGGAGACGAACATGCCCTTTTTTCGGATTGGGGTGTACACGAATACATAAAGAAGTTGCCAACTTATTTTAGGCTAAATAACAAGCAAACCTGATACAACCTATGAAGAATACATGAAAAAAGAATAGCAAAGAAAACTGAAATTATATTACTTTAATCCTATTTACACTCTAAACCCCTTAACATGGGTTAAAATAAAGTAAAATAAAACTAATCTACAATGATCCAAAGAATTCTGAATCTGGCAGCTAAGGTACGAGATGGGAAGGGGTAAGGCATCCATCCCGCCCAGTCACTAGCCTCAAGTGTTCATCTCTAATGCTTAATATTCCATAACATAAACAAGATGACGAGTAAGTATACAGAGATAATGATAATAATGATACGAACGAAAAAAAATAAATAAAGTAAATAAGCCAAAAGAAATGAATGGAGAGAGAGATTGACATGCATAAAATAAGAACAAAGATATAATAATAATAATAATAATAATAATAATAATAATAATAATAATAATAATAATAATAATAATAATAGAGAGAGATTAACATGAATTAAATAATAAAAAAAGACATAAAGTAGATTGCTAAAAGGAAAAGAGTAAAGAGAAACTGACATGGATGAAATAAAAAAAAGACAAAAAGTAAATAGCTTAAAGTTAAATAGTAGACTCGGACCCATGAGGCGTCCAACGTATCCATTCAAATAATGGAATAAGAGCCAACGTAGTTCCCTAATTCAATTTATTCAATCAAGAGTGATAGGATATATTAAATTAGGAGAAGAGAGAATAGTAAGGTTTTAGAGAGCGTACCTAATTGTTTGATTGAATTAGATAAGGATTGAGCTTGAACTCCTTAGATTGAATCTTCAATGGTATGGAAATCCTCCTTCAATGGATTAGAACTATTGCTTGTGTAGAACAAGGCTTCAAGAAATATAAGAAAGAAAACATGTAAAGAGAGAGAAGGATTATTGTTGAAGCATTTGGCTTCTTAATTTTTCTGTCCTTAATTATGGTGACTTAGAGGTCTTATTTATAGGAAAAAAGTAAGGAGGTTTGATCCAATGGCTCAATGAATCCTATGGATGAATGGCCAAGATTAATGTTTAATGAGCAAGCAATTAGATATAGATATTATTTTGTGCACAAATATAGGGTAAATCCCTTAAAATAAGGAATGAATGGAATTTGTCAAGTATTTGGTGGAAAAACCTATATTGACTATATCGCCCCTAATTCGATGGAGAATTTAGGAATAAGGAAATTGCAAAATACCACTGAGGCATAAAAAAAGTCACAATTGTCCCTAAGAACCAAAATTACTAAAATAAGTCTATATGAGAAAAATGACATGAAAATTACAAGTATGTCCAAGGATGATCAAAATAACCTATATGGGATACGAATATTCTATAATTACCAAAATGCCCTCCAAATGGCAAAATATCATCAACATTACAGAAATACCCCTAGATGTGATAAACGTCTAGCATTTACCAAAATATCCTTAATGGGCATTATGATTGGAATACCCTCAAGGGTCCTAATGTGTCAAATGACCAAAATGCTTTCTATGGATAAAACAACCAAAATGTCAAAAATGTCCTCTGTGAAAAAAATGATGAAAATACCCTCTATGGGCGAAATGACCAAAATGCATTTAGTGGGCATAATGACCAAAATGTTAAAAATGTTCTCTACGGGCAAAATGACGAAAATGCCTTCTATGGGAAAAATACCCAAAATGTCCTCTATGGGAAAAATAACCAAAATGTCCTCTATGGGTGAAATGACCAAAATGTCAAAAATGCCCTCTATGGGAAAAATGATAGAAATGCCCTCTATGGGCAAAATGACCAAAATGCCCTTCTATAAGCAAATGACTAAAATATCCTCTATAGATAAAATGACCAAAATTTTGAAAATACCCTCTATAGAAAAAATGACAAAAATGCCCTTTATGGGTGAAATGACCAAAATGCCCTTTATGGATAAAATGACTAAATTGTCGAAAATGCCCTTTATGGGCAAAATGATGAAAATGCCCTCTATGCGCAAAATAACCAAAATATCATCTATGTACAAACTGACCAAAATGTCGAAAATACCCTTTATGGGCAAAATGACGGAAATTCCCTCTATGGGCGAAATGAGAAATTACTAATAACAACTTACCAAAAGTGGCAAAACTAACTTTCTTCAATCAAGGGTCAAACCCTAAACATTTTCAGCCTCAATTCGTGGGGTTTTTTACACTAATTCTTTCTATTTTCAATCCTAAACCATTTAGGGAGATTAAATCTATATTTTATCATTGATCTCGTGCCTTGAAATGAGCTCAAAAGTTCAATTGAGCTTTAATGGCTACTCTATATCGATATTGGGCTCTCCCTCAATACTCACCTAAACTTCGTGTGGTTTGGCCTATTGTGACCCTCTCTTTATGAGGGTTCCTTCCCCATAATCAAACACAAGCTTAGTGCTTGTTTTGATCAAACCTAATTGGAAACCCACGACTGCAACTTGGATTTTCTCCTACATTTTTAATCCATTTAAGGTGATTTTTATTGCTTTCAGATCCTTGTGACTTCTAGTTTAAGTTCCATCTGAAAGAAACCAATTCACAATTCTTTTGGTATTCTGGAGTCTTTTCAAACCCTATTTTCACTTCTAAGTTTTTGAATATCACAAATAAACTTCATATACACAATTTAAATTAGTTAAACTAAGGAAATATGAAAATTATCCTCAAGAGAGAATTTACTTGTTTCTCTCTCTTTTCAATTGCTTCCTCCTTTCCTTCTTCAACACTAGTACTTCCCCCTCTCTCGCGCTCTCTTGCACGATTCTTTTCTTACGGTTTCATAGAATACATGTGTCTATGTATATAAATTTCTCTGCAGTGCCTCTTTCTTTCTTTTTCTCTCTCTCTGTATCTCACTCTCCTCCAATGGGTTTCTTTTATTTGGGCGACAATTGCAAGCTATTACAGTTCCCCTTCCTATCCTTTTCATTTACGTTGCATGGTGAGTGGATGCCCACCTTAGCCTAACTCTCCTCCACTCACATGCACACATATCACAAATTTCATTCACACACACACATACACACTAATACACTTAAATACACACACGTCTAACACATGCATTGTTTTCATCCTTTATATATATAGGTATTTATATGCATATTTTTATATGCGCATGTGTATGTTTATTCATATATATCATTCTCTATTTCTCCACTGATACACACACACACACATATATATATACTTACGTATTTATACTTTTATATTTTTATTCATGTATGTACATGCCTATATGCACACATATTTTTTACACACTTTACTCTCGTTGTGCTCGTAATGTAACGGCTTTGTATATATATATTTGTTTATCTATTTATAATTTTTTATATTATTTGATAAATATTTATTTAAATAATTATTTAATATTCTATGTATAATTCTCTTATTTTTAGGTTAGTAATGTATTTGTCCACCAAAAAAGAGGGGAATTATATGATCCAACTGACTGATTTGGTCAACTGGTTCTAATTGGTTTCGTGATTTTAATAGTTAGTTTAAGGATTGTGAACAAAAGACATTCAGTCGACTGCTTCAATGATTCAATCAACTGGATTTCACAGTGACTATAACACCCCGATCCAATTATCAGGAATCAAGTCGCTAATTTAATATTAGAGACTTTACGAAGCAAAATGAAATTATGAGAGACTAAACCAAGATAATAAAGACTACAAAAATATACAAGTAGACGAAAAGAAAAATAGGAAATAAAGAAAAAATGGGGAAAATGGATAAAATATGCCAAATGCCAAACAAGGCATAAAGAGAAAAAGATTGGAAAAAGGGGTCAAAAGTGTGGGCCAAGGGATTTGATCCCAAGACCAAAAAAATGGGAAAGACTTATAGCCAAAAAATAAACCAACTTGGTTACAAGTGCTTTTGTGCTATATATTTCATAAGATATATGTATATACAATATTAAACACCATCCCACCACCCACCACAACCAATCAGAATACACGCAACACCTCACCCTAATTTAAATATATGAATCTATGTATATATATATATATGCGTACAAGGAAGAACAAAAATGTGTGTACGGTTAGAGAGAGATTGAGAAAAGAAGAAGAAGAAGAAGAAGAGAGGGAGAAGAAGGGAAAAAATAGCTTGCATGCAAGCATTGTTCCAACCTTAAGAAGCCTAGAAGATCAACATCAAGCAAGAAGGAGAGAGAGAGAGAGAGAGAGAGAGGCTGCCATTGAAGGTAAAACCCTAACCTAGTCTAAGTTTCTCTCTCTAGAAAAACGTTGTTAAAACCTATTGTTTAGGGGTGTAAAATGCATGCATGTACTAAATATTTGAAGAGGATGAAAATTGGGAGGAAATGGCACAACTTAAGCCTAAAATACCCTAAAAACCCTAGTACCCGAAACTAGGGAAAACTTGGATTTTTACTTAGCTTGAACAAAACTTAAAACTACTTGGATGGCCAAAAGAGCATAAAAATTAGAGCATTTTGCAATTTAAATAACCAAAAATGATCAAGAAACCAAGGAGAAATATGGAGTTACAGGTATGTACGGGTTAGTAGGGTGATTGGAATTAAGGTCACTTTGTTGGGTTTTAGGAATGGGGAAACACTCCCCACACTTACAGAAACATATAAGAAGAAGAAGGAAGCAAAAACAGTGGCTAGATCAAGACGAAATAGAAAAAAAAATAAAGCTCACTGAAAAAGTGGGTCTCGCCGGAGGCCCACTGAAACCCTCTATTTCGTGATTCAAGACTTACCCAATCGCAAAACAAATTATAGAATTAGGATCCTCATGAAAATAGGGATCGAGCCCCGTTGGTCTGGTCGTCGAAAATGGTCATCGGAGATCGCCGGCACCAGAAAAGGTGATCGGAACCCTCGCCAGAGACTTGGGGAAGAAGAACAGTGACTTAGGTTCGGGTCGGAACTCGCCCAGGCATAGATAGGGTTAATTTGAAACTGTGTCATTTTGGGTTTAAATTGAAATAAAAATCGGGTGTTTGGCTACGAGGTTAGGAGATTGATCCAATATCCCTATTCAGACCAGGGATACCCCATCCTTGTTTTGTCTCTTATCCACTGTTTTGGCATTCGAATTATTAGAAAAATAAAAGGGAGTCGCAGCTCCCTAGTTTCGATCCCTGCATCTCTCATATGTCTAAACCTTAAAACCAAAAACATGACCACTGTGCCACCATGGCACATGTGATATAATATCAACATAATAAATATATAATATAAAATTAAATAATTTAATTATTATAAATTGTCCCGTTACCCAAATAAAATAAAAAATGATTGTATTTTAACTATTTTGGACATTCTAGACCAATGACGGGGTCTGTTTTACGAGACGGGACTCCAAAAAACTAAGACACGTAAAATCTAAAATTATCATTTTACCCCTAATGATACTCGGAGCCAATTAAATATAAAAGGTAGTCTAATTTGACTATTTTGGACGATCTGGACTCAATGGTAGGATCCATTTTAGCAAACGAAGTACCAAAAAATATGACATGTAAAAGCGTGAAATTTTAAAAATGCCTCTAGGCTTAATGAAACTACTAGAAGAGTATAATTGGAATATAAAGAACCCTGGGATGGTAATTTAATTACGTAACACTCCAAACAAGTGAGTAATAAGACCTTGAATTATGTCGTAGGTTTGTTAACTAATTTAGAGGCAAAACATGGACGACCAACATGGAGAAAAGAGGTAGAAAAAAGAAAGATAAGGATCGCCAGGAAGAGGGAGGTCCTTAGCTGGAGCCCATTCATTTATAGGGCCCCTGTCACGACCCGAAACCCACCCTATGCGGATCTCGTATCGTGGGGCCGACCCAATGGCCGTCCCTACTTTTTCCATTCTTTTACCAATGATAACAGTAAATAATATAGACATGACATTAAAGTGCGGAAGCTTTATTACAATTATTGTTCAAAGACTAAACTTCAAACTAACAATAAACTGATCCTAAACCACTCTTAGGTGGTGAGTACATGGGAGAGACTTCATTCATTACTATTATGTTCCTCAATTGTCTCCGTAATCTCCTGATCTCCTACTATGGTTCTGTAACATTCTCACTTGAAAAAAATTTAGTAAGGGGTGAGCTACAAACTCAGTAAGTAGAAGCCTGTCCCTAATACGGGTGGGGATGGCATAAATGAATACAAGTCAAGGTAACATGATAGCCAGTCATGATAACGATTTCAGTTAACTGTAAAATGCCTCAATGGCCAATAAATGACAAGGTACAATAACGGTCAAAAGTACCAATGAATGACAACGTACAATAACCGTCAAGAGTAACAACGTAGCATGAATATAGAATAGGCTCAATGAATACAATCAATATAAATACTGCCACAATGAAACGGTCACAATCAAGTCCAATAAAACAAAACCAATCAACATAGAACTATATCAATAACATGGATGATGCCTTTACTCTGTTCAGGGTTTGGCAGACCCTCGGTCTTTTGGGGCCCGGCATACCCCCATTAACATAAATGCATATAAAATGCCCATTTTCCTTAATGCGTAAAAACGCCATAATTGCCATATGTCCTTTTTGACCCGTAGGTCCCATAAATTGACCCGTAGGTCCCAGTCAATCAGATAGCATCAGATAGGTAATGTGGCTGAGCACAAAACCCGGCACTTAACATAAATTAAGATTCTATAGTATTCCATATGAATGTACAAAACATGGAACATCATAACATAACATACAGTAAATAGACATCAATGAAAGGAATCAGTCATGCAACATCAACCAATAGACATCCACCAAGTAGAACAATATCCATGGTAGGAAACAATGATAGTGAATACATATATGAGTACAAGATTGGCAGTAATGGAAAGATCGTGGCTTGAAAAACACGTATCAAAGATAGGAATCCACTTACCTCATCAACGTCTTAATATCCCGTGACTTTCTCCTTTCCTTGTGACTTGCCTATAAATCAATAAACACGTTTCAGCTTTCATAACATTTACCGAATTTATGCCTCGTTACTCTAAATACCTCCCTTACTAATTTATGTTTTACGATTTTCATTTTAAACTTAATTTACCCAAGGGCAAAATGGTCATTTACGTGTCTCTACTTTTTGGGTTCTGTTTTCATAATTTAGACTTCACCGTTAAGTCCAGTAGGTTTGAATTAATAAAAATTCACTATTTACTTAACTAAATCGGAGTCCGTTTGACTCACCTTTGACGTAGGGACATTTTAGTCATTTTGGCATTCTACGGCTATTTTATTTTTTCGGGACTCCGTCTCGTAAAACGGACCTCACTATTATATTCAGAGGGTCCAAAATAGTAAGTTTTCATTATTCATTCTACTAATTTAAGCGTCGAAATTAAATTTAAATTTATTAATTTAAATCATTTATTTAAATTAATTAATCCGGATAATACATATCGTATTTAAGCCCAAACAGACCACATGTGCCTTGGTGGCACAGTGGCTAAGCTTCTCACCCTTTTCCCCTTTGGTCACAGGTTCAATTTGCTGCCCATACCATTTTTTCATTTTCTGTTAATACATTTTTCATTTTTTATTTTTTTTCATTTCCTGTTAAGTTTAAGCCAACCATTGGATAGCTCTCCTTTCTAACCAAACACTATCTAAACTCGAATTTAAAAATTTACCCATGAAGTACAAGTGTTGGGCAGTCATCTGAATGGGTGGGTCGGGTCAGACCCGACCCGGTTTGGCCAAAATAAAATCGGAAAACAGCAGCCGTGCAGCAGCCATTTCCAGCGTACAGGTTGTCTTCTTCGTCAACGGCGACTCGCCGGTGACGGGTTTCTTGCATTTTTCAGCTGGGTTAACACCTACGAGTTATGGGCAACTCAAATCTACCGTCGGATTTCAAATCGGAGTGCCGGAGCACTCCCAAAATGACCGGAACAGTAGCGCACCAGGGGCTGTGCGGTTTTCCGGCAGCCCCTTTCCCTTCCGTTTTTCTCTGTTTTTCTCCTATGGTTTCAACCCCAATTTGATTCTAAAATTTCCCTACACCCAATAGAATCAATTACCCATGATCTAGCCCAATTAATCGCAACAAAATCGCCCCACCCGATCAGTTTTTCTCCTCCGTTTTCACTGTTGCGCCCAGTTTTATATTCTGTCCGGTTTTGTTAAATTTTTGTTTTCCTTGGTTCAATTCTAACAATTCCAACACTAACTATATCCATGCATAAATCAAATAATTTCCCATGCTTCACAAAATCTATATCACACAATAATTCATGCTTTGAACAAATTTAAACACTGAAAATTACTCACACTCACCCAATCGTGCGTACAGAGCGATCACAGCTTTCACTTCCGAATTCACTGCCCAGACCCGGTTTATCTTGGCTCGTTTCCTCCTCCGCTTCTTTCACAACTCACGCAAGGTGCCCCTTGGCCTATCTCCTCCTTCTTCTTCCTCTTTTCCTTCCTTTTCTTCCTCTGTTCTAGCGACCAGTCGTCCCTCTGTTTTCTGTTTTTTTTTTTTCTTCTTCTCTTCTTTCTCTGCTTCTACGGCTGTATATACAACCAAGAGACACAGTTTTTGGAAGAAAAACCACCCCTTCTCGATCTCCCTCTCTCCCGCGCCCTTCCAGATTCTACACTTCAATTCCCCCCCATCCGTTTTTTTTTTTTTTTTTCTTCTTTTTCCTTCGGTTACAGCAGTTACACCACACACACATATACAGATATATATATATATATACATTTTCTTTCTTCATTTACATGGTCACACCTGTATATATCCATATCCATATATATATATATATATATTTAATTTCCCATTTTTATTTCTTTCAAATTCCTATTTTATTTTTTATTTCTATATTCGTTAATGGCTTGCTCGATATAGCCCGTCATTGTCCGTATATTCGAAACCATTTAAATTTCACAATCGTCTGTTCCTTTCGATACCATGACATAAAGCTCAATCGGTTCGGTTTACATGGCTCACTCGGGTACGATCTGGGTCAGGGTATTACATTCTACCCCCCTTAAATTGAGTTTTGTCCTCAAAACTTGAATGTTCGTAATCAATGAAACTCTGTCACCTCATCATGCTAGTTTCGTCATCATAATTTTCTTGTAACCTGTCTCTTGGAGTTATCTCCAGTCTTCAGATACTATGCTCTTAGGCAAAAAGATTTCTTTATATAGGATTCACAATTCTTTTGTATTCTTCTTTATTTTAATTCAGTAGTGAATTTGAAAGTCAAGTGTTTGACCTTTTAACTTCGGGACTTTTAACTCATTGCCTCCAATTTTTAGTATTAACTTTATGGCTAGGGATCTGTTATTCCTATTACTCACCCTGTGTCATCTTTTTAGTAACTTGACTACTTCCCTGGTTACCGGTATCTTAACTAGTTCCATGTCTAGTCTTTATACTCATCTCAATTGGTACTAAGTCGTGATTACCTTACTGATCATTGTCTGTCAACTTCCATTGACATCGTATGACATATCATGTGCCAAGTAAAGGTATCTGATACCTTGATCTTTTCTTTTCGATCCGTTTCTTTGGTAGACGTCATAGGAAATCAACGGCGTAACTAGACTACACCACTTCTATCGTTTAAAGTGTTTTGGACTTTTCATTCAAGTGGTTTAAGTTTTACTAAGGACATGGTATCATGTTCCTTTTCGTTTCTACGAGCATTTTTTGGTTTGTGTTGAGACGGTTTACTCGTATTCTCTTTGCATTACAATATTTATCCCTTACATAGGTAGCCTCAGATTTATTCAAAATTTTTATTGGTGATTCTCAACCACGTGTCCATTTCTTAGAGATTCATCGATCCTCTTTTCATTTCATTTTGTATTATTTCATTATTTTTGTACTACTCATTGGTTTGCCTGTTTTGTTTTCAGATTAGTGTGCATTTATCCTTTTATGAATTAGATAGGCTGAGGAATTCAGTTCCTCCATTTTTCAAGGTATAGACTAGTACGAAGGTCTTTTATTCCTTGCTCAAGATCGAGCTTTTCATAGATTTTGATTTCTCATTAAAGTATAGTATGTATACTTAGACAATTTTTTGAGTAATCTTTTACACCAGTCACTGATTCTTCATATGATAATCTACTTTGAAATGTTCTTAACTGTGCAATCACATTTGGTTTACATTGAGCCTTCCACATCATTTGATTAGTTTAAATCTCAAAGTCTTATGACTTTTTAATTTTATAACCATCATTTTGGTTTTACTTACCTTCGCTCAGAAAGGTTGTTCAACTGTCTCATTTCTTATCCTCGTCATTATATTCGGTTTTCCATCATATGTTACATTTCTCTCCCCGGTCGTTATTCTTTTTTTTTTTCATTTCGTTCTTTCAAGAACTTTTTCAACTGTAGAGGGAGTCTCTTGTACATTCTGTGACTTCATATCATATTTTAGGATTGTTCACATCATTTAGTCGTCTAATCATTTTATCGTTACATTTGACATTCAAAGTTTATCACAACGATATCAAATTTTTTTCTTTTTTTCCATCATGGAAATTCCCTACTTCCTTTGTGTCACAATTCAGTTATTCCTACTTTCTACCTTGATCTTGATTGTTCTCGTAACCCAATTAATTAGGTATCACTTTAGCACAGTCATTGTCCTTACTAGTTTTTATATGCATTATGTATGCCACAATTTTCGTCTCTTTAATTGCTAGGTCACGTAAATCCTCAAAATCATTCAATGTCATCAATCATTTATCTTTTGAGTTAGATTCAGCTAGCTCAATAAAGTATAACCCACAATTAGGTCCTATTGTTACCTAGGTTAATAAGATCCATTGAATTTTCCCAACTATCATTTATCACGTGTCAATCTCCTTTTAGGACCATCACAGTTCATAAATGTTCATTTGATAATCTCATTTAATCAATCTCTGTCTACCAATAATGCATTTGTCTTCACCCTATGTGACTCACTCAAAAATTTTCCTAATTCTGACATATCGTCAGTCCATCTCGAGTCTTAACGCTTCATGTTACCATTCAGTAAGTCTTCCTCAGACCATCTCTTACATAGACTTGTTGTTAAATTCCTCGACTTTCCAAGATTTCACAATCCCAACTTTATGTCACCTTATATCTTTTAAAAGAGCATTTGTTGTTGCCCTTGTTAAAATGCTAGTTTCCCCCAATTCATAGATCAATTCCAATGTAATGACTTAAGAGTCATCCACCTCAACACGGGTATTATTCTTCCTAAGAATTCTCAACCTTTGTCCTCAAGCATACTACTTCCTCCCAAAAGTTACTATTCATTTAATCATCTCAGTCGTCCAAGAAACATCAAGTCAGTCATAGCATAGTCTTTCCCGAAAACTAGTAACCTTAGTATTTAATCAAGCTATCGTTTTCCAAAAGTCACCAATCATTTAACTATTTAAATCCTCGAATTCTTAGTTCCTCTAAAGATATCTAATCGGTTAATAACCGTGTACTTATGATCTATATCTCATATGCCTTATATATATCATTCAATAATGATTTCCTCGTAATACCTCAGAATCATGTATCATCTCAATTTCATGGTTTCTCTATATGATTACTACCAGTTCTGTCTTTACAATAATTTGAATCACCTTGACCTCCAACAATTATTCAGAATCTTCTATCATTTACCTTCATCCAACTTGGTAGAGTATTGACTAAAATCGTATCACACCTCATCTTAGATTACAAGATTCGTGGATCTCTCCCGAATATTCATTCATCATGTGGCAGCCTCTTTCCAAAATCATCACAGTTCATAAGATCAATTCTGGCAATCTAGCTCCTTTAGTACTTGTCTTCACCACTCTACTCATCTTCACCCTATCAATGTCTACCTATGACTTACTCGAGAATTTTCATATTTTTGGTCCTCCTAAAATTATCCATTCATTTTCCTACAAACTATCTCTCATTCAAGCCTCGGTTATCTATCCATAACATTTATAGAAATCTCTTCAAATATTTTCAATGTCATTCCTTCAAAATCCTCCTCGTTTTTTTTTTTTTAAACATATTTCTATTTCCTTAAAGGTTATTAATTACCAATCATCTCAATTGTTCAAGGATCACCGATAACATATAGTCTTTTCCCCGATATATAGTATTCACTAATAATAAGCTCTCAATGGTATTGGAAACAGTTACCAAGTAGCCTAGAGGTTCTGTTTCCAAGTTCAACCTAACAGTAAATGCGGAATTATAAATCAAGTCTCTAGACAATATATGAGCAGGTTGTAAGTAATTGAAAAATACCTACGGATACTGGTACAGTAGCCCAATCATCTTTTGGTGTTAACCTTTCCTGTAAAGGATAATCAGTCAATGTATATGTAAAATAATTATCAGTGTTCGCATAAAAGTCTAGCCTAGTAATGTCAGTATTATCTATTGACTAACTCTTAGACTTTAACAATTCCAGTACTCTAATCCTGTCTCCCATGACTCACTAGAACCTAAGACTTTGCTCTGATACCAAGCTGTCACGACCCGAAACCCACCCTATGCGGATCTCGTATCGTGGGGCCGACCCAATGGCCGTCCCTACTTTTTCCATTCTTTTACCAATGATAACAGTAAATAATATAGACATGACATTAAAGTGCGGAAGCTTTATTACAATTATTGTTCAAAGACTAAACTTCAAACTAACAATAAACTGATCCTAAACCACTCTTAGGTAGTGAGTACATGGGAGAGACTTCATTCATTACTATTATGTTCCTCAATTGTCTCCGTAATCTCCTGATCTCCTACTGTGGTTCTGTAACATTCTCACCTGAAAAAAATTTAGTAAGGGGTGAGCTACAAACTCAGTAAGTAGAAGCCTATCCCTAATACGGGTGGGGATGGCATAAATGAATACAAGTCAAGGTAACATGATAGCCAGTCATGATAACGATTTCAGTCAACTGTAAAATGCCTCAATGGCCAATAAATGACAAGGTACAATAACGGTCAAAAGTACCAATGAATGACAACGTACAATAACCGTCAAGAGTAACAACGTAGCATGAATATAGAATAGGCTCAATGAATACAATCAATATAAATACTGCCACAATGAAACGGTCACAATCAAGTCCAATAAAACAAAACCAATCAACATAGAACTATATCAATAACATGGATGATGCCTTTACTCTGTTCAGGGTTTGGCAGACCCTCGGTCTTTTGGGGCCCGGCATACCCCCATTAACATAAATGCATATAAAATGCCCATTTTCCTTAATGCGTAAAAACGCCATAATTGCCATATGTCCTTTTTGACCCGTAGGTCCCATAAATTGACCCGTAGGTCCCAGTCAATCAGATAGCATCAGATAGGTAATGTGGCTGAGCACAAAACCCGGCACTTAACATAAATTAAGATTCTATAGTATTCCATATGAATGTATAAAACATGGAACATCATAACATAACATACAGTAAATAGACATCAATGAAAGGAATCAGTCATGCAACATCAACCAATAGACATCCACCAGGTAGAACAATATCCATGGTAGGAAACAATGATAGTGAATACATATATGAGTACAAGATTGGCAGTAATGGAAAGATCGTGGCTTGGAAAACACGTATCAAAGATAGGAATCCACTTACCTCATCAACGTCTTAATATCCCGTGACTTTCTCCTTTCCTTGTGACTTGCCTATAAATCAATAAACACGTTTCAGCTTTCATAACATTTACCGAATTTATGCCTCGTTACTCTAAATACCTCCCTTACTAATTTATGTTTTACGATTTCCATTTTAAACTTAATTTACCCAAGGGCAAAATGGTCATTTACGTGTCTCTACTTTTTGGGTTCTGTTTTCATAATTTGGACTTCATCGTTAAGTCCAGTAGGTTTGAATTAATAAAAATTCACTATTTACTTAACTAAATCGGAGTCCGTTTGACTCACCTTTGACGTAGGGACATTTTTGTCATTTTGGCATTCTACGGCTATTTTATTTTTTCGGGACTCCGTCTCGTAAAACGGACCTCACTATTATATTCAGAGGGTCCAAAATAGTAAGTTTTCATTATTTATTCTACTAATTTAGGCGTCGAAATTAAATTTAAATTTATTAATTTAAATCATTTGTTTAAATTAATTAATCCGGATAATACATATCGCATTTGAGCCCAAACAAACCACATGTGCCTTGGTGGCACAGTGGCTAAGCTTCTCACCCTTTTCCCCTTTGGTCACAGGTTCAATTTGCTGCCCATACCATTTTTTCATTTTCTGTTAATACATTTTTCATTTTTTTTTTTTCATTTCCTGTTAAGTTTAAGCCAACCATTGGATAGCTCTCCTTTCTAACCAAACACTATCTAAACTCGAATTTAAAAATTTACCCATGAAGTACAAGTGTTGGGCAGTCATCTGAATGGGTGGGTTGGGTCAGACCCGACCCGGTTTGGCCAAAATAAAATCGGAAAACAGCAGCCGCGCAGCAGCCATTTCCAGCGTACAGGTTGTCTTCTTCGTCAACGGCGACTCGCCGGTGACGGGTTTCTTGCGTTTTTCAGCGGGGTTAACACCTACGAGTTATGGGAAACTCAAATCTACCGTCGGATTTCAAATCGGAGTGCCGGAGCACTCCCAAAATGACCGGAACAGTAGCGCACCAGGGGCTGTGCGGTTTTCCGGCAGCCCCTTTCCCTTCCGTTTTTCTCTGTTTTTCTCCTATGGTTTCAACCCCAATTTGATTCTAAAATTTCCCTACACCCAATAGAATCAATTACCCATGATCTAGCCCAATTAATCGCAACAAAATCGCCCCACCCAATCAGTTTTTCTCCTCCGTTTTCACTGTTGCGCCCAGTTTTATATTCTGTCCGGTTTTGTTAAATTTTTGTTTTCCTTGGTTCAATTCTAACAATTCCAACACTAACTATATCCATGCATAAATCAAATAATTTCCCATGCTTCACAAAATCTATATCACACAATAATTCATGCTTTGAACAAATTTAAACACTGAAAATTACTCACACTCACCCAATCGTGCGTACAGAGCGATCACGGCTTTCACTTCCGAATTCACTGCCCAGACCCGGTTTATCTTGGCTCGTTTCCTCCTCCGCTTCTTTCACAACTCACGCAAGGTGCCCCTTGGCCTATCTCCTCCTTCTTCTTCCTCTTTTCCTTCCTTTTCTTCCTCTGTTCTAGCGACCAACCGTCCCTCTGTTTTCTATTTTTTTTTTCTTCTTCTCTTCTTTCTCTGCTTCTACGGCTGTATATACAACCAAGAGACACGGTTTTTGGAAGAAAAACCGCCCCTTCTCGATCTCCCTCTCTCCCGCGCCCTTCCAGATTCTACACTTCAATTCCCCCCCATCCGTTTTTTTTTTTTTTTTTTCTTCTTTTTCCTTCGGTTACAGCAGTTACACCACACACACATATACAGATATATATATATATATATATATACATTTTATTTCTTCATTTACATGGTCACACTTGTATATATCCATATCCATATATATATATATATATATATATATATATATTTAATTTCCCATTTTTATTTCTTTCAAATTCCTATTTTATTTTTTATTTCTATATTCGTTAATGGCTTGCTCGATATAGCCCGTCATTGTCCATATATTCGAAACCATTTAAATTTCACAATCGTCTGTTCCTTTCGATACCATGACATAAAGCTCAATCGGTTCGGTTTACATGGCTCGCTCGGGTACGATCTGGGTCAGGGTATTACAGCCCCCATCGTCCCAATGGGTTGATTGATAAAAGAAAGGGTCGCTTAAAGACTGGTCGAGAAATAGGAAAGTATGGGCGAAAACTTCTAGGAATTCGAGTCGCCCAAAGGTCAGGAATGTAACAGTAGCTGCCAGACAGATGAAAAATATGAAACAACGAATGAGGTAATACCTATTACATCCCAAGCATTAAGTTAGATATAAAGTGAATTTAGAAAAAGAATGCGGGACCTAACCTTAAGTCTAAAGCTATAAAAATAATAAATGGGCAATAGTAATGCTTCAGTTATGTTCTAATACATAGTTATCTGTATTTGACTTATGATCTAGGAACTACAGACAAAGGAAAAAACATTAGCATAACTAACTGAAAGCTTGAGGTGAGTAATCCGACATCTTGAATCAATGGTATTTTATCTCCTACTTGAGAAATTCCTAAGTGTTTTATCTCCTGCTCAAAATGCTAAATGCTCTGACTCGATTCTTATTTCTATCTCGAGGCCTACCCATGTGGCACTCTGAATCTTGATGAGACTTACCCACATGGCACTCTGACTCGACTCTTGTGACTACACAAGGTTTACCCATGTGGCGCTCTGACTCTGATGAGATGTACCCACATAGCACTTTGACTCATTTTGGATCTCATGTATGAGAGTTACCTACGTGGCACTCTGACTCTTGATGAGACTTACCCACGTAATGCTCCGACTCATTATGTGAATCTTCGATGTATATAATATGTGTATGTTATTTATTATTCGAAATCAAATTTTAAAAGTACCTTCGCATGTGTATTTGTCATTTGTTGTCATGTTTTCTGTTCCGTAACTCATTATCTAAATCATGTTTTAAGAATTACATGTGCTAGTATACAATTTGTGAACAACTCTGTACTATCTGCTTTGTGATTTGATATTCAAACTATGTTATCGAAAAATAATGTGTTTTAGAAATACTCTCATTATACCTGCTTAAATTTTCAGTATGTCTTATACGTGATTCGTTTTGAAAGCATGTTTTAAGTTTTCCTCATGTATATGCTATCGGTTTAAGAAACTTGGTGCCCATGGTATTTTGTGCAAAACTCTGTCTTGTAAAACTTGTGACAAGATGCAGGAATTGCTCACGAGCTTAATGAAGCTCATTTGGATTTATCCAATATGTTTCAGGTAATCGAAATAGCATGAAGTAGCAAAATCCTCATCATATGGCTGAGAGCATGAATGTGATAGATTTTTGTACCAGGATTTTGGATTGACATGATGTGGATTATTTTTGGTAATCACGTGATGCATATTTTTTGGACTTGATGACAGCTTGGACTTTTGGAGACTCACATTTTGTACTTTTGTGGATACGTATGTGATGTATATATAAATGCTGATGAATCATAATGAAAATAGTGGTGACAATGATCTTGCCTTGAGTATACTTTATAAATTATAAATGACTGGTGTTGAAATGGTTATCAGATGAGTTGCACACGTTTAGCTTCTGTAATTAATATAAAAAAAAAATATATCACTCTTATGCAATTCATTTGATTCTGTACGTCCTGTCCGAGTGACAGTTTCAGTCACCGGCCCTAAATCCGCATAAGGTGAGTTTCAAGTCGTGACAATGACAAAATAGTTATGGTTTGTTAACATGATTCAGTTGATTGATTTGGTAACTTAGTCGATTGAATTTGAAAATTTTGCATTATTGCCTATTTTGTTTAATGTTATCTTTTTCAAATATCTTTACTTTTCAAATCTTAATGTATATTAATTTTTTTCTTTTTGAAAAATTATTTTGTTGATTGATTTTAGTTTATCAATTAAATATTTAAGCATTATTTGTTTGATCAATCAATCCCAATTCAATCAAAATCCCAAAATAAGAAAAAATAAAGTCTTCCCTCGATTTCCTTGGCTTTAGTACTTCCATTTGTTTTGGGTTTGACTTGATCCTTGATCATGTGAAAATGTCATCATATGGTTGCACCTTTTGATCCTTGGTCAAGTTAATTGAGCTATTCATATTTTTCACCTAAGACAAACCATTGGTAGTCATGATCAATATATTATTATCATCAAAATTACTAGAATTTCATTTGTTGAAACCTTTAGGGCCAACATAATGAAATAGTGAAATTTCATTATCTTTCATCAAACTAATTTCAATTATGTTCTAGACAATAAATCCATGATTTCTTTATCAAAACCAGTTTCAATTAAGCTATAGATACTGAAATTTCATTATTTTTAATCAAATAGTGAAATTTAACTACTTCAAATCAAACCAGTTGAAATTCAGTTCAAATAGTGAAATTTCATTGTTTCAATCAACTTAATTTCCAATCAATTTTAGTTTCAAAGAAAGAAATAGAGAAACCTCGCTATTTTTAATTATACCAGTTTCAAATCAGTTATTATCTTAATTTAATTTTACTATTTTAATCAAATTGTTACAAATTCAAAACTTTATCACTTTTATACACAATATATAAGAAGATAAAAACTTATTTTTAGATATATATATATATATATATATAGATACACACACTATTATTAAATCCCCAAACCAAAACAATTAATAGTTTTTCTCTGTAGTAGTGTTTGAGTTAACATAAGCTGCAATTCTTCAAACACTCCACTTTACATTATTTAAAGGTTATGTTGGTGTTCATATAAAACTATAAGACGTTACTTAACTTTCAATTTGAGTTTTGGTTGAAAATGAGTTATGAAATATGTTGATTTAGGTTTTATATTTTTGCTACAGGAATCAACATAGAATTTCACTGTCAAAAAACTTGAACTTTTTTTTTTTTTTTTTTTTCTGAATTTCATATGTAGTATGAATCTTGTTTGATAAATCTTAATTTTTTGTCTCCAAAAACACAATTTTATAAAAATTAAATTTATATATTTTAAGTTAATTAAGTATTAAAATATGAAAGAAAAAAAAAATTAAGAACGTATGTGTGTAATTTAGTTACGAAATTGGTTCCACCACTAGAGAAAAATAGTTAAAAATAATTGAGGCAAAATAGTAATCAAAAATATTAATTAGTGACAGCATATCAAATGTGTTCTTAATATAAAAAAATTTGAATACTCCTAAGGCTTAACATTTTAAATGATTTAGTTTTGATCTCTAACTTGAAATAATTTTCTTTTTCTTTATGGATGGTCCGTGAGGGTCAATCCCACCATTTATAAGCTTTAGCTGCCAAGGATTGGCACAGAGGGAACTCGAACTTAAAACGCTTGAATTTTATTCTTAACATTTTATCGCTTGGCCACTCTCCCGGATGGTAAGTTATTATAGAAATTTACCAATAATTATTCTTGAAAGAAAATAAGAGGGGGGCGATTACCCTGGTAGGCCTAAGTTAGTCTCATCCATGAGGAAAGTTCTTGAAAGGGTCTGGTACAGTGAGGTGTTAATGTGCGCATTCTTGTTATCCTATCATGTGTAATGATATACCATAATTTGATAACCGTATTCTGGGCAAAACACGTGTCTATAATAAGTTCTTCAGGGTACACACTATAAGATGGTTATTTTATCTAGGTTAACCAAGCACGGATGGTGCAAGAGGTAATGGGTTCAGAACTTATTACTGCCTTCTATAGGCTACCGATCTCATAATAAGGAAACAAAATTATATATAGAAGCTATTATCTTTGGATATCCTCAAATCCCTACTTTTATGGCTCCTAATCCTACTCAACTTAGGAGATCAAAAACTTATAAATAAGGCCATAAGGTACGCTTTCAATTCAGCCTCAATTTATCTTTTCAACTATTGTCTTATCATCAGAGAGGCTACCACCGAAGCCTTCCCGGTGACCCTCTGATCTTAAGTTCTTAACAGGTAGCTAACGATGGGAAGCTTTTCGACCAGAAAAGAGCAACATCAGTTTGGCGCCGTCTGTGGGAACGACAATCATTCTCATTATTTTTCACCAAAAAATTATTGTCATTTTCTTAAGAACATCAATGGCTCCCAACCTTTGTCCTAAAAAGAACTCTCAAAACCCTCAGAATCAACCTCTTGCTAGAAGAGGAATGGGACAAACACCTGTCTGTTTGCAACAACAACTTGATCGGATTCAACGGCAGTCCGATCAGATGCTAGAACAACTTAAAGCTATGTCATAAACTCTAGCTTCACTAGCTTAGAACCAGTGGAAAAATCCTTCTCCTCCTACTAATGTTGTTCATAAAGGACCTCAACCTCCCACCACCACCACGGGTGAAGGATCCCACAATGAGGAGTTGCTTAATGTGCAATCGGTGCACCCCCATGGTACCATCCATATGGGGACTGATCCCTAATTGTCAACAGCTATGGGGAGGGGAATACCAACATTTCATCATGTCGTCCATTACTAGAGTAGGATGAGAATACCCATCCCAATGTTCTCTAGATCCAATCCAGTACAGCAAGAACGTCAACCTTTAGAGATCCCCGATTTGCCAGTCTTAGGAGAGCAACATCCTTCTACTGCTGCTAGATAAACTCCTCCCATGAATTCAGAGCTTGGAAACACAGGACATGACCAACAATAGATATCGATCATACAACAAGACCTACGCAAAGCCTCTCAAAAGGTAGAGGAGATAGCGGACTCTCAAGATCAGACGATCACAACCAAGGGGTTCCACGTCCCTCCAGAACAAGACGAGCTAAGTAAACTGCTCGGTAGGTTCTCCACGTCGTTCACCTCTGCTATAATGATAGAAGAATGACCTAAGAAATTTGTGGTCCCAAAATTCACTCTCTATGACGGGTCTGGAGACCCTAGGACCACCTATCTCATTATCAGCACACAATGGTCTTCCGGGGGGCTATCAATGCCTTCATGTGTCAAAGTTTTGTGACCAGCCTAAAGGGTACCGCCCTTAAGTGGTTTCACAACCTTCCTTAGAAATCACTCACAATTTTTATGAGCTCAGTAGGCTATTCCTTGACTGCTTCTTAACAAACAGGAAGTTGAGAAAAAAGCCAGAATTCTTGTTGACTGTGAAGCAAGCAAAAAGTGAATCACTTCGTGAGTACATAGCTCATTTTAATATAGAACTCATAGAGATAACCGACTATAATTCAAGTTTCCTAGTGGTTGCCATCACTTCAGGCCATGGGCCTAGACGCTTTTAGGACTCCCTAACCAAGAATCCCCCTATTAATATAACACTACTCATGAAAAGGGCACAAAAGTATATTAATCTTAAATATATAAAAGCCTTATTCCAAAAAGCTAAAGAACAAGCTTAAAAGGACGACCAGGATCAGAAAAGGGATAACAATACCAACAAGAAGTGAACTAGAAGTTCTGACAAGAGAACAGGACCCAGAGCCCAAAACAACTCAAACTCTAGAAAGTATGGGACTTATACCCCGCTAAATGCTTCTCTTACCTATATACTCTAACAAATTCAGACTCGTGAAAACCTAATATAGTTAGAACCACTAAAAAGCCACCACGACTCAATGAATCAAAATAAGTATTGTGACTTTCATAAAGAACAGGGGCACACGATTGAGGAGTGCAGAACTCTAAAGTAAGAGATATAGCATCTCATTAGGAGATGACACCTGAGTGAGTTCATCTGCAAGGATGGAACGCAGAATTCTAGTGATGAAAGACCCCCTCCAAGGAGGCCAAAGCAAAGGCCTAAATAGAGGGAAGTTCAGAATGATCAATAGCAGCAAAATAATCAAGTCATCTTCGTGCTTTATGCTGACAATATGATAATAGGGATGTCTAATCAGGCTAGAAAGAAATATGCTCGGGAAGCAATGGCAGAGCTTCATGTCATCCAGATCTCGGCCATTGAGAAAAAGATGAAGTTAGAACCTCAGATCCAGTTCTCTAAACTAGACCTTATTGGGATATATTGTCCCTACAACGATGCTCTTGTCATCTCACTCAAAATTGCTAACATATTATTCTACGAACCCTTCAAACACATGAAGCTAGACTCTAATGACATCAAAGCTACCATTGTTGTCATGGCAGGGTTTAATGGGAACCCCAGCTTCTTAATGGGCAGAATTGATCTACCGACCAGGAGAGAGAAATGACCAGAGGACCCACATCTTTGAATACATGGTCCTGGATGCTAAATCTCCCTATAATTTCATTATTGGGAGACCCTGGATCGACTAGATGGGGGCAGTTACTTCAACCCTCTATCAATGCTTGAAATATGTCCATAAAAGCAAAATTCTCACCATCAAGGGCTATCATCCCATTACCCGGGAGTGTCATTCCTTCGCACTAAAAGAAAGACCTTCCAAACAATAATTACAATACCCTCATGAAAGAGAAAGATCCTCATCTCTAGAGCTTCATGAGGCCAAAGAATGTCCTTCTAAGATTGATGAACCATTAAGTCCCAAAGGAAGGGACAACGTAGTCAAACCAATGAAGGAGCCCATCAAAGTGCTCATCAGCACTAAGGAAGAGCAAAAATACTTGTATATTGGCTCAGCTCTATCTATTTCATAGCAAAAAGAGATTGTTAAATTCCTCAATGCCAATTTTTTGATATTTACTTAGAAAACCAGAGCTATGGAGGAAATAGATCCCGACTTCATATCTCATAAACTAATGATGGATCTAGACCATCCTCTAGTAAGATAGAAGAGGGGGACATTTGCTGTAGAATGTCACAAAATCATCAATGAAGAAGTTTAGAGGTTACTTGATGTTGGAATGATAAGGGAGTTGTCCTACCTTGAATGGCTTGCCAATACAGTTCTTGAAAAGAAGAAGAACGGCAAGTGGAGAGTCTGTGTCCGACTATACCAACCTTAACAAAGCTTATCCTAAAGACAACTTTCCTCTTTCCAGAATTGATCAACTTGTTGATGCTACGACAGGTCATGAACTCATGAGCTTTATGGATGCTTACTCTAGCTACAATCAAATCCAAATGTATCTTCCAGACTAAGAAAAAATTGTCTTCATATTAGAACGAGTTCTTTACTGTTATAGAGTGATGTCATTCGACCTGAAGAATGTGAGGGCCACGTATCAGAGGCTTGTAAATAGAATGTTTGGCCTCCAAATTAACGATACAATTAAAGTCTACATCGATGATATGCTCGTCAAAAGTGTTCGAAAGGATGACCACATCCAGCACTTAAGCCAAACATTAAACATCCTGAAGAAGCACAAAATGAAACTTAATCCATCAAAATGTACCTTCACGATCACAGTTGAAATTTTTTTTGGTTTCCTAGTTTCTCAAAGAGGAATTAAGGCAGATCCTACCCAGATTAAGGCTCTAATTGATCTAGAATCTCCCAGAACTAGGAAAGATATTCAGGGACTAATTAAAAGGATAGTAGTACTGAATAGGTTCAGCTCTAAATCAATGGATCGGTGCCTTCCGTTCTTTAAAGCATTGAGGGGGGAAAAAGGTTCTAGAGTAGACCACTAAATGGGAAGAGGCCTTCCAAAAACTCAAACAGTACTTAGCCTCCCCAGACCTCCTTTCAAAACCAGTGTCAGGGGAAAAACTACTCTTATATTTAGTCGTATCATAAAGCACGGTCAGCTTTGTGTTAATTAGGGAGGACAAAAGAATTCAAAGGCCTGTTTTCTATGTTCGTAAAGCACTTTTGAACATCGAGATAAGGTATTCTGAGATTGAAAAACTGGCTTTAGCCTTGGTGATATCTATTAGAAAGCTCAGACCATACTTTCAAGCTTATCCTATAGTGATCCCTACATCCTATCCTCTAAAGTCAATACTACACAAACCTTAAGTATCGGGACGACTAGTTAAATGGTAAATGGAACTAGGAGAATTTGACATATCTTACATTCCATGAACTACTAGTCAAAGCTTAAGCATTAATAGACTTTATAACTGAATTCACTCTAACGCAACATTCAAAAGCTCAAACCACTACAGATATTTCGGTATGACAACTTTACATTGATGATTCATCTATAGACAAGGGCTCTGGAGTAGGTATAACACTTCAATCCCCTAATAGAATCAAAACCAAAAAAAAAAAATCGTTAGCTTGGGATTTAGACCCTTTAACAACGAAGATGAATATGAAGCACTTACCCTTGGATTAAAACTAACTCTAGAATGTGAAGCCCTAGACCTTGACGCATTTTCTGACTCTCAACTAGTAGTTAGTCAGGTCCTGGGAAAATATTCTACCAAAGATAGCAGAATGACCAGATATTCAGAGCTTGTGGAATCACTAAAGAAATCTTTTCACAAATTCACTATTCAAAAGATTGAAAGGAATCAGAACTCCAAGGCTGATGCACTAGCAAATATGGCCTCCTATCTCCAGGCAGAAAGAGATTCTATGGTAAAAAAATCCTATCAATCAAAACATAGCATTGAAGCATCGTAAGCCCTTCGAATTTCAAACCAATCTCTGAATTGGATGACTCCTATTATCAAATTCCTAATAGAATGATCCCTTCTAAAAGATAAAAGCCCAGCGAGAAGAATTTGAATCAGGGCAACTCGATATTTAATCCTTAATGAAAAACTTTACCGAATGTCTTACACACAGCCTCTCCTACGGTGCTTGACTCTAGAAGAGGCCCAATATGTTTTGGTTGAGATACATGAGGGGATATGTGGCAACCATAACGGCGGAAGAACTGTAATACCCCAAAAATCCGACATGACCCAAATTACACCCCGGCTCAAGGAAAATACATTATCTGACGTTAATAAATTAAAATAGCTCAAAATATAGTGAGCTATTAATAAATTAATTATTAGAAAATATAAAATTAATCCAGACCATTGAAAATAATAAATGCTCGGGAATCAATTAACCCGGTCGATCGAGTACTGGGGTAAATAAATGAGGCCAATACGCATAATTGATTATAAAATTATGTGAAAATAAATAAGGCATTAACAGAGATCCAATGTTGGCAAAATAAATTCCCGACTTTATCGGCATGTTATAATTTAATATTTTATAGAATAAAATATTAAACCAGTACAGTGAAAATAATTATGACGCCGAGTCTCTGTAAGTTAATATTTTATGAAATGAAATATTAATATGGGAGGTGTAAAATAAAAATATTGATTATATATATAATATATGGAAGTATATTTGATAATTCAAATAAGAGTACAATCAGTATATATATATATATATATATATATATATATATTATATATAAACCGTGGGAGCACGTGAGAAAAGGGGCTGCCTTATGTGCATTCATATATATGTCCATAATATATGTGTATATAAGAAGGGAATAGTCTAGAATAATGGAGAAAAAGAAAAGAGGAACAGGAGCAGCCGAAGCTGCTAGGAAAATTGGGGCCTATGTATATATATATACGAATTGTTTGGAGAAGAATCCAGAAGTCTAGAGAAGAATCCAGAAGTCTGGAGAAGAATAAGAACAGAGAAAGAGAAATAGAAAGGGAGTGAAATCGTGTGCAACGGGGGACTTCCGTTCGACCAGTTCTAATCGTCGAGTGATGGAGCTATCAACAACGCAATCCCTAATGGGTTGTTCAAATTGGTGCGATTGACGATATAGAGAGGCTTGGATCAGGGATCGAATTTGGTTATTGGGTGAGTATGGTTTGAGCAATGGAGTTTGGATGAGAAGGTGCAGCAAGTTATTGTTGTTGTGTGCAGCGGCGCAGGGAAGTGTAACAGAGGGGATTCTGATATAGCTTGGGACTGTGCGTGGGTGTTACGGTTTTTGTGAGATGGCTGCTTCAATCAGTTCAGGCGTTGGGTTTTGTGGGATGGTTTAGGTGTAGATCGAAATTTCATGTGGATGTTGTGGTTGTGGGGTTCCTTTTTTCCGCCGCTCCAGTTGAGAACAAGGGCTGGTGGTGGTGTTCTGCTATTATAGGATTCTAGACTGGTTTCATGTGAGGATTGGAGGAAATTTGCAGAGTAGCAGTGCAGAGATATATATATATATATATATATATATATATTTATACACGTTCCTGTTTGTAGGTAAATTGGGGGGAAATCACGTTGGATTGATCGTTGGTTGGAGGATTCAAATTGGTTGATCCAACAGCAGCGTGTTGATGTTGGGTTGTGGCTTGAATTGATGGAAAAATTGGAGGCAATTTGCTATCATTTTGGTCAGGTCCAAAGAGGTTTCAGATTGGGAAATGAATTGATGTTGTTGCTGTTGTAAATTTTGTGTGTGTAGCAGGTGACGGCACAGCAGTGAGCTGCTCTGTTTGGGGCGATGACGATGTGTGTGTTATGTAACGGTGCAAAGGGGGAATGGAAGGGCAGAGTGAAGCAGTTCGCTACATGGAATGGATCCCGTTGTATTGATTGTTGGATGAATGATTGAGGGGTGGATGCGTACCCATTTCGGCTGTTCAGGAGTTGATACGGCTGGATGTTATGGAGCAGCAAATTGTCAAGAACTCAGTTACCTCAGGTGATTGTACAGGGCAACTGAAGTAGAGGCAAGCCGTTTGCTTCTCCTAACAAGTTCATAGGCAATAGAGCGCTGCAAAGAAAGAGCAGACGACTCAGTAATTGATGTAGAGGCAGAACTCAACATGTTTCTCATCCCATTTAACGGAACAAAGTTTATTGATTCCTCTGGCTTCTTAAAAAAAAAAAAATCTGGATTGGTGATTATTCATAGATTAGCTGAGGGGGTTCTATTATTGTCCCGAGCTTATTGTGGTTTTGAGACATCTTGGCTTTGAATTTCCGTAATCAAATCCTGCTGGTATTTCATGGTTGCTACTATAATTAGGCAATACGCAGGATTAATTGAATATGCAGGTAGTATCATGTGAAGGTTTTGAAGATAGGTCATAGCTGCTAATAGAATTATTTGAGGAGATTGTCCAGGCAGACCTTGAGGTGTTGCGCAGCGATTTATTTATGGAATCCAAATGAGGTCTGGCCATTCTTGTTGGGATATTGTGCATATGATTCAACATATGCAAAGAGGGAAAATCCAGTAATAGATGAAACTGACTGTTCAGGTTAAAGCAGGCTATGGGTTCTGGCTTTGCTTGTAGTAATCGGAGCTACTGATTTGGAAGACTCTGCACAGTAATCTGATGAGAGGAAGGGAAAATTCTTCAATATCTGATGGATGGGATGATAAAGGGACAGAATCTGTTAGGATCATCATCTGCTTGGGAGAAAAGATTGAAGAAGTTGATGAAACTGGATTTAAAATGGTTGGCCGACTTGATCAACCTGCCGGTGTGTTTTCTTTAATTATGGGATGATCTGTTGGATGTTAAATCAATTATGATGGCCATCAGAAGGATAATGCCTAGGACATACAAGGAGATGCCAGGCGTATCGGGAGCTTATCAGATTGGTTGTGAACAAAGACAAGCGTAATATTCAGGTGAGTAACTTGGACTCCTGACTTGATGTAATTTTTTGTATACTGTACTACTTTATATGCTGGATTGTTTTATACACCGTATTATTTTAATGCATATGCTTTCACGCATACTCTTTGCACTGCATTGCGCATGGCATGATTCCATTCTGTCTTGCCTTTTGATGTATCATGTTCTGATTCTGTTCGGGTTTGTCCTGTTCTGTTATACGCCATTTGGAATCTATTTTGTTTTGGCTCAGTTTTGATCTGATTTGATCTGTTCTGTTAGGGGGTGAGTATAAGTCCTACCCCAAAGGGACCAGGCGGTTGCTCCTGACGAGGAGTGAGTATAAGTCCTACCCCAGAGGGACCAGGCGGCTACTCCTGATCTGTCCTGTTAGGGGGTGAGTATAAGTCCTACCCTAGAGGGACCAGGCGGCTGCTCCTGATCTGTTCAGTTTTGATCTGTTGTGTTCTGACCTATTCTGTCCTGGTCTGTTCTGTTGATCTGTCTGATCTGTTCTGTTTGATCTGTCTGATCTGGTCAGTTCTGATATGTTCTGTCCTGTTATGTTCTGATTTGTTCTGTCTTGGCTCTGTTCTGATTTGTCCGATCAGTCTGTTCTAATATGATCTGTTTGAGCTGCATTTGTTCTACACGAGATGCATTATTCTATTTGAGCTACATTTGAGCATACATGTACATATGAACTGGATTTGAAACCCATGGCAGGAACCTATGTTACTCACTGAGCTTGTTTAAGCTCATTCCATTTATTTAACATTTTTCAGGATATAACTCCATTGGATTAGAAAGCACAAAGACATGATACGTGTAGACTGAAAGGCATTCTCAAGTGAGGATCTGATGGCAATAAAATGTGGAGACTTGGATTCTGATGGATTGACTCTAGCTATTCAGGTGAGCACGATGATATAGTTGACTTTATTCATGTACAATAGATATGTAGGGACATGGCTCATGGTAATGGTACTCTAGAGGAATTAGATATACTCTGTGTTATATATCTGTTATGGATGTGCTCTGTGGTTAGAATTATTAGCTGTTTGGTTATAGACTTGCTCTGTGGTACATACTTATGAGGTATATAGTTGGGTTGCATTCCCGAGATTAAAAGGTTTTAATTTCCGCTGTCCTGACCCTACATTTGGAATGCAATTCATCGTAAGGTTCAGAAGATTGCCTTTGGTTGATCGTATTGCCAGTCGGAGACTGACAAGGCGGCTAACTGGCATCACATCTTTCGCATTTGCGTAGGGTGGGGTGCGGGATGTGACAAGAACTATAGCCTACCGAGCACTATCTTTGGGCAACTACTGGCCCAATATACTAAAACAAGCTAATGAATACGTTCAGAAGTGTGACAAATGTCAGCATTTTGCTTCTTACCTATATCAACCTTAACATGAACTCATTTATATTGTAAGTCCTTAGCCCTTTGCCCAATGGGGAATGAACATCGTAAGACCATTGCCAAAAGCCCTTTAGAGCAGGAGATTTCTATTAGTCACCATTAACTACTTCTCTAAATGGGAAGAAGTAGAACCGCTGACCTATATCATTGAGGTAGAGGTCAAGAACTTCACCTAAAAGAATGTTGTATGCAGGTTCGGCATACCCAGAGTCATTATTTCAAACAATGGGACACAATTTACTAGAAATGTATTCAAAAATTTCTGTGAAAACCTCCACATTAGTCACCACTTCTCTTCTAGGGCATCCTCAGGCTAATGGGCAAGCCGAAGTCACCAACTGTACAATTCTTGAAGCAATAAAAAGAAAGTTAGAAAATCCAAGGGAAGATGGGTTGAAAAGCTCCCTGGGGCACTTTGAGCCTACCGAACTACTAGAAGAACCCCCTAACTGCAGAGACACTATTTTCGCTCGCTTATGGCACTAAGGTAATCATTCTTGTAGAGATTAGTATGCCGACCCTTAAAACAAACCTCTTTAACCAAGGGATCAATGGCCAGCAACTCATAGAAAATCTAGACCTTCTAGAAGAAAGGCACGAGCAAGCTCGGATCAAGGTTGAAGCCTACTAGCATAGAATGGCCAAATATTTCAACAAATGATTAAAGCCCATAAATTTTTAACTCGAGGACCTAGTCTTGAAAAGAGTGTTTCCAAACACTAAAGACTACACCATGGGAAAGCTCTCCCTTAACTAGGAAGGGCCTTATAAAATAACCAAGATTGTCAAACCTACAACCTATTAGTTGGAAGATTTAACTAGGAAGTCTATACCCAGGCCTTGGAACATCGAGCACTTACGCAAGTATTATCAATAAAAAATTTATTTGTGATTCACCTCAAAGCTTACTATCAATATACAGACCCCTAAAAACCTTGTATCTATTACAAGTGTTATAGGTTTGGTCTATTTTATCAATGTATAAACCCATAAAAAAACTTGTATCCATTACAATTGTTACAAGTCTGGTCTATTTTATCAATGTATAAACCCCTAAAAACCTTGTATCCACTACAAATGTTATAGGTCTAGGTCCATTTTATCAATGTACAGACTCTTAAAAATCTTGTATCTATTACAAATGTTACAAGTCTAGTCCATTTTATCAATGTACAAACCCCTAAAAACCTTGTATCCATTACAAGTGTTACAGGTCCAGTCCATTTTGTCATTGTACAGACCCCTAAAAACCTTGTATCCATTATAAGTGTTACGGGTCTAGTCTATTTTACCTAATATATAGATCCCTAAAAACCTTGTACCCATTACAAGTGTTACGGGTCTGGTCTGTTTTACCAAATATACAGATCCGTAAAAACTTTGTACTCATTACAAGTGTTGTAGGTCTGTATAGTCTGTTTTATCAATATGGAGATGCCTAAAACCTTATTTTATTTATAAGTGTTGTAGGTCTGTATATTCTGTTATTTAGACCTCTGAAATACCTTATAAGTGCTTTGGAGTCTTTGGAAAAACTCTTGTTTTTCTGCTGGTTTGGATATTGAAGAAATTATCTTAAAGTTAGATATAACACAAAGATATCAATCTAGACACAAGTTCTCGAATAATTAGAATTTCATATATTGAAGTCGGCAGCCAAAGCATCCCTCCCAGACTCTAGAATGGAGTAAAAGTTAGCAGCCTCTTTCAGCTTCTCTTCAGCAAGAGTCGCTGTAGATTATGCAGTTCCAAGCTGGAGCCTGGTTTCGTCAAGCTCCAACTGAAAGGTATCGATCTACTCAGTATCCTCAAGGCAATCCACAATGGCTGCCAAACCATAAACAATCTCAAAAAACAAAGCATTCAAGTCAGAATTAAATGTATGTAGGATATAGAGAGATAACAAAAAAAATAAGGAAAACGAGTAGAAACTCACTCTCATGTGACTAGCCACCAGATCCTTGGTTATCTTCTAAGGCTTCAGCCTTGTGAATTTTCTTGGGCCAGTTGCCCAAGAATCCTTGAAGGCTTTTTTCACGGCGATTGCACTAGATTACTCAAGCTCTAGAGAAGTAACTACCGATTTACCCTTTCGCCTTTTCTTTTTTGACACAACAAGTACCGGGGGCGGAAGGACCTTCTAAGCAGGAAAGTGCCCCAATTTCTCTAAGACAGTTCCCTCGAGAGAGTCAGAGATCAATCTCTTCCTCTTTTCTAGAGGAGTGGGCTCGGCAAGGGATAAGGTCTCCCCGAATTTCTTTTTCTTCCCTGGTACCCATCTAGAGACCAGGGACTTCTTCAAACTCATAGTGCGATCCTTCACCAACCCAGCTTCCATCAAATTTTTTAGGGTGAGGATGACTTCGTGAGAGCTGGTTGTTGGTCTGAAGGAGCTTCTTGTACTTCTTTTGAAGGTCAAGAATGAAAATTGACCTTTTCTAAGCCCTTTTATCTTCATGGAAATATAGAACGGGGGTAAAGTTAGCCCCAAAATTCAGAAAGATAAAGACAAAAATAAGGTAAATTATGAATTAAAAAAAGGCCTCACCCTTGATGCCAGTCCTTCGTGGGAATGTTGAAACTTGGTTCTCGAAGTCCTCGAACTCCCAACCTCCTTTTACAAAGAAATACCACTTCTTTCAAGTCTTATTGGAAGTGGGTATAAAAGAAAGAGGTCTGAATACCTTGTCAAAACACATGTAAAACATGCCCTCCGACCTAAGGTATTTCATATCCATATTACTCCTAATCAAGGAGAGGTCTTCCTCAATGTTGTTCAAATGGCCTAAAACTATGAATCTAAGCAATTTCCTCCAACTGTTTATGTTCAAATCACTTGGGCAAATTTTAAACCAACTGAAAAATTCCCTAATAAAATGGTGGAAGGGAAATCAAACTCCTATCTCAAACCACTCAAGGTAAGCACAAATCTCACTTTGTTGAACATTAGAAGGACGGTCTATCGGTCTTGGTATCTTACAGGACATGTTTGTGGGGAAGTCGAAAGCATCTCTCAAAGCATCTATCATGCTTTGAGTCATGGCACTTTCACCCTCCTCTCTTTTGTGGGATTTTCTAGAGGTTTCTCCACCAACGTTCTTAGGCTCTATGAAGGCCTCTACTATCCTAACCTTAGAACTTGTGACTAGATTATCAACACGCCTATTTTCTACGTTTTCCAAAGGGCTACTGGTTACTAAGTTTATTTCTACTTAATTATCTACTTCGTAAGGGTCTACGATCTCATGACCAGTGCTTGATTGGGCATCAGAAGCAAACATGGTATAAACAGAAAAATGAAGAAGAAAAATGTAGAAGAAATAAGAGAAAATATGAAGAGATTCAAGAAATGTTTATGAACCGAACCTGATCGAGGTCTTGATTGGATGAAATTCTTCTGGCACACCGAAGTTCGCCTCTCTAAAAAATCTTTCTTGTTGTTTGGAGTGTTCAAAGTATTAAGATCTCTCTCTCTCTCTCTCTCTCTCTCTCTCTTGTTGTTTAGAGTTCTCAAAATACTGAAGTGTTGAAAGGGGGACCAGCGATGTGTTCCTCCCTATTTTATAAAGATCCAACAAGTGTTAACATGGGAGGCCTTCACGTCCGAACTGCCATGACGGTTAGAGCAATGATGGCTTGGTAATTCCAATCAGCAGTTGACGCAATAAATGTCACTTCAACGCCTGTCTCCTCGGAATGAGCAACACATTTATGACTGACATGCGTGTAACGTCTCAAAAACCCTAACCTCAATTTTGAGTGTGCCGCAGAATAAAGGCTCAGGGGAAGTAGCTGATATATCATAATTTGACAACCGTATTCTAGGCATAACACGTGTCTATAATAAGTTCTTCGACGTACAAACCATAAGAGGGTTATTTTATCTAGGTCAACCAAGCACGGATGGTTTAGAGGTAGTGGGTTCAGAACTTATCACTGCCTTTCATATGCTACTGATTTCAGAATAAGGAAACATAGTTATATATGAAAACTACTATCTTTGGATATTCTCAAATCCCTACTTTTATGACTCTTAATCCTACTCAACTTAAGAGATCTACAAGTTATAACTAAAGTCATGAGGTACGCTTTCAATTTAGGCTTAATTCGTCCTTTGAATTACTATTTTAATTTCTTTACTAACTTTATCATCGGAGCGACTACCACAGGAGCCTTTTCGGTGGCTCTCTAATCTTAAGTTCTTGATAAGTAACTAAGGACAGAAAGTCTTTCGACTAGAAAAGAGTAACATCATATAATATGATCTATTTTTTTTAGTGAAACATAATATATTTTTTAAAGTAATATTAAAAAAGTGCATTGACACATGATTTACCAAAAACACCCAAGAATACCTCTGTCACGATGGTAGGTGAAGTCTATGAAGAACAAATAGTCCCAAGTATTTAAGGCGTGCAGGGCTCTATTTTAGCTACGCATGGGAATCTAGAAGTTAGGTTATATTCTTTAACAAACATTGCAACGTGCACTATACAACTTATTCTCCAAAGTGACTGAGATTTGAGAGGGGTGATGTACTAAAGTACGAAACGTTTGACCGCATCGCTTTTGCTTTTTGAATGGGGCATGCAATTTGCATGCAGAGGCGGGTCACTGTTGTGGGTTCGGCGCACATCTCACCAAACCAGATACTGAATCCCATTCCCGGTTCACCCACCTTACCTTGGTCCATTCTGGCTTTCTTTGGTGTATCACCAATGAAGATGAAAATTTTTCATCATTTTGACCATGTTAACAACAATCTTCTCTCATTGCCAAAAATAGAAATCTCTCTTCACTAAAAGATCCCAACCACTTTAACCACTTATTTCAAAATTTTCTCAAATTCCCACTCAGCTCTTTAAACAAAAATTAGACCAGGTTGATGGTAAACATACAATGTGTCCGGGATGTTTTATTATTATTTTTTTTTTTTATAAATTACAAGTCCTATAAATGATTTAACGAAAGAACAAATCTAGAACTATTTATCTGGAAACACCTTTTTTTTCTTTTTCTTTTTCTTTTTTTTTTGTATGTTTTAAGAAATAAAATTAATATAAAAATAATGTTAAAAACTTACCGAAGTAATTAGTAAATTTTTTAAAAGCAAACATAAAAATAATAAACTTGGGTTAGTCCAGTTGGTCACTCATGTTCTGTAGAGGTTCGTGAATTCTTGTCTCACTTTTTCATTAAAAAATTTAAACATTATTTTCATCTAATAATCAATTGAGTTGAATTAATTTTCAGACCTCATATTTGAAAGAATCCTGATTTGAGTTTGTATAGGATTTATTATGTTATTAGATTATTGATTCTAAAATGTTAGTGCTTACCTATTGATTAATTGTAATTCATATATTGTGATATTTCATAACTTAACTCAAAAAAAAAAAGAAAATGTCATTTTATTCGTGCCAAGTTTATATTTTAGCATTGCAATAGTACAAAAATGATAGATTTTGACAATTATGTTCCAATGTTAAAATATTATTTTTTTTAATACAATAATTATTTGTGGGTAAATTACACTTTCTTTTCATGAGATTTATGACAATTACACTGACCTTCCTTAAAGTTTCCGAAATTATATCAACATCCCCTATTCTACAAAATAATATACAAATATCCCCCTCCAATCAAGTTTTTTCTTCAAAGTGACAAAACTACCTCTTTAATATATTTTTTTTCAATTTTTAAAATCTTGACCAATTATTTTTCATTTTTTAAATAAATATTGATAAAAATATAAATAAGTTATTGACCTTAAATTTGTTTTTAAATAAAAAATCTTTTTAAAAAGTTAGAATAAATTGGTCAAAATTAAAAAAATACAAAAATTAAAATAAAATAATAAAAGGGGCAGTTTTTGTCATTTTAAAAAAATTGACAGGAGAGAAATATTTGTATATTATTTTGTAAAATAAAGAAAGTGTAATTTTAGAAACCTCAAAGAAGGTCAGTGTAATTTACTAATTATTTTTTGTTCAAACAAGTAACTTGGATCCCATCTCTGTTTGGCATTTATTTGAAAAGGTTGGGTGAACCCACCGTTTGACATATGTTAGTTATATTCCATCATATGGTACAAATTGGCACTAGCTAATTTTGATGTCAAATATGACATTGAAAATGATATTGCCATTTTTTAGCAAGTCAAATAATACCCCATTGAAGCAGGTCGGCTCAAGAACAATTGAGGCCTAAATCAATAATTATAAATGTGGTTTTTTCCTCTTTTTGAGATATAAGATGAATAATTTTTTGTAAAAAATACTAAAAAGTGCTTAAAATAATTTTTTCATTCCAAAAAGTCCACGATATATTTTTTCTATCTGAAAGATCTAAAAAAGAAACTTTTAATACCAAAAAATTCACGATATATTTTTTTCTATCTAAAAGATCTAAAAAATAAACTTTTAATACCAAAAAGTCTAATTGTTAACTTTCATCTTAACACCGTTAAAAAATATTATTGATTAAACCAAAATAACGTTCAAAATACATTTAAAAAAATACAAAATAATAAATATAATAAATTCTTCAAGCCAAAAAAAAACATAACATATCTTTATTTATCTAGAATGCCTAAAAAATAAATTTTTATTTTATAAAATGTAATGATTTTTTGAGATTAAAAATTTATTTTATATATTTTTTAGTATTTTTTTCTAAAATATATTTTAAAAGTCATTTTAGTATAATTAGAAATATTTTTTAACGGTGTTAAGATGAAAATTTAACAACTGAACTTTTTTGTATTAAAGTTTTTTTTTTTTTGAACTTTTTAGATAAAAAAAAATGTATCATGGATTTTTTTGGATTGAAAAAGATTATTTTATGAACTTTTTACTATTTTTTTAATAAAAATGTAATTTAAGAAACTGTACTTTTATTAATTTTAAATTTTTAGTTTGAATTATAATAAATACATAAAATTTAGAATAATTTTTTAGGTAGAATTTTGTTAGTTTTACACTTTCAATTTAAATTAAAAAAGACATAAAATTGGTACCCTTTCTTTGTAATTAGACTTTTGTTGTCCTTATTCTTTTAATTTAAATCGACATGAAAGACGTAAAATTTATATTGATCTCAAATGTTTAAGGTAAATTAATTTAAGAATGCATAAAATTTAAAATTTTCTTTACTAATAGAATCTAAAGTTAATTTTATAAAATAATAAATTTTATATTAATACCAAATTTTAAAATTGACGCATGGAGTTGCCTGCACAGCGCCCCCGCAGATGGGAAGGAAAACAGTCAAATTAGTTGGTCTACTACACACTCTCCACAGCACAGCACAGCACAGCACCAGACTGCGGACTGGCGCAAACGCAAGAATACAAAATTAGTGCAAAATTCTTTTGGCTTCCGGAAGCTGACTCAATTTGACTCCTAATTTGTCCTTTTACAATTGCCAGCTCACTTCTCGGCTCTCATTCATCCACTAGTCCTAAAAAGTTGCCTTCATAACCCAAAAAACCCATCTCCCAAATTCCAAATCTAATCCAGCTGCCAAACCTGAATCAGCCCCACCACCATCACATGCTCCGTCGCCACCTCAGATATATGACTATCATTCACAAGAAGTCAGCCGTAGTCCATATTACTGGGCTCAGCCTGAACACAACGTATTAATATTACTACTGTTACTAATGCTCCCCACTCCCGCTGCTTTACCCAAAATATTGATTTACTTAATTTAGAATGAACACTGGCTTATGCTCTTTAATTCTAGCTTACGCACTAATTAACTATAATATTTGAGAACCTGATGAATGACACCTGAAGCATGCATCAGGAAACAATTGAGACTATATCTATGTTTGGTATTGTTGTGGAATTGTTAAAATTCAAAATAAATTAATCTAAAAGTTTGAATTAACCTTCTCTCCAGTTTCATGACTCCGATTACATATGTCATACACAATATGAATTCAGTTTTTTTTTATAAAGTTTGATAACTGAATCCAAGCAAAACAAACAAGGAAACACATACAATCATTACCCAAAAAGAAAAAAAGAAGAAGCCAAACTAGAGCAATAAAGAGATGGATAAACTGAGAGTGTTTGATTGATTTCTGTATCTACGTTATCGTAACTTGTTTTACAAATTAAGTACATACATAAAGTATATGACAGGTTTACGTCGAAAGCAAAAAAAAGGTTAATTGAAAACTAAAATGGGTCTGAAATACTGATCGATCAGGATTAATTAAGATCATCCCTCAATTTATCTCTGCTCTAGATTGATCCAAAGGCCGGCGTTCTGATCTCTTGAGTCCTTCTGAATTGATAATATTATTATTCCTTCTCTTCATTCCAAATGAACGAAGCTTACTCTTCTTCGTCGACTGTTCTCTTATTGTGTCTAGCTTTGGTTTCCACTGTCGAAAACCAACAAGCTGCGTGTATTCTTTCTGTAACTGAGGCGTTGTGCATAATATACTCTTGGATCTCTCTTCCTCTTCCTCTTCTTTGACCTTCCCTTGCTCCATTAAGTGTGATAGAAACTCTTCTGATACCCTTATCCGGAGACACCCAGATGGAGATTTCAGTATGTCGAACGGTTGACAACTCGCTGCCTTCTTTAGAAAAGCAGTCTTAGAGTCTCTACATAATGAAGAAGAATCATGGGCTTGAGTTTGGGAAGAGGCAAAAGATGATATAGTGACGAAAGTTAGGGCGGATTGGAAGAAATGTTTGGGGAGGAGAAAGTAGTTGTGGCCGAGCTGAAGCTGGTCGTCCTCGGAGAGAGCTGGAACCTTCTGGCCTATATAGAATGAATCGGAGCGGCATACCATGTGCTTGGGGAACTCTAGCATGAGCTGGGAGACGTAGATGGGTTGATGATAGATCTTGACGACGCCATCCGATTTCACGAGTTTGATGGTCCCGACGGGTGTCTGCCGATCATGATCTGCAGCTTGGAACTGAACGCAGGAGACGTGGTTACCCATCAAGTGAAAGCACCACGGAATCATATGCAGATTTAAGAATTTGATGCCCATTTGCCCCTAAATAAATCAGAGAAGGAAGTTTATTAATTAATGTTGTGAAAATGGTTAAAATAAATATGGATGGATCGAATTAGAGAAAAAGGTTTTCTTCGACATAGCTTTTGGGGGAGGGAGACGGTGGGGATAATTTAAAGTTTTCTAACAATTATATATACATATATATATATATATATGGAGTGTATGTATGAGTAATGGTGAATCGGAGCTGGGAAGGGAAGAGAAGAATATAGAGTTTAGAAAGAGGAGAGAGAGGGGGGGAGAGGGAGTGGGCTTTTCTATGATTACTTTGGGGTTTGTGGGAGGAGAGAAGCGTGAAACCCGGGTAATTAAAAAAAAACACATCGTACGGTGGGATCTTTTTTTTTTCAATATTTATTTATTGGTCTTCGTTTGAAAGTTTGACTCTTTTTGGTTTTGACCAGATTTAGCTTTAGAGGACGCCAATTGAGGCCCAAAGAATTTTGAATCAGATGCCCGCCTTACCATTGGTCCATATATATAAAATACCACTTGCCAGTCTGTTCTTTCTTACCTTCAAATATTTCAAAGATTAGCGGTTAAATTGTAGGTCATATATATATATATATATATATATATATAAATATATATATATATATAAAATAATTTATTGATATATTTCTTGGTCTGGCCATTAGAATCATAATTTCAAAGAATCACTATTCGCTTGCCTTATCTTACCTTACCTTACCTTACCTTACCTTCACCCTGTCAACAAAATAGAATAAAAAAAAAATACTTTGATTCTCAAATATTTATTTTTTAGATTTTACATTTTAATGTATTAAATCATATAATTAATGTAGTACAGAATGAGATTGTGTCAAGTCATTATCACATTATTTTTAAAAAAAAAAAAATTATGATAAGATTTTAAAAAGTGTAGCATTATTCATCTAACAAAAAAAAAAAATTCTTAAATAAAATTGGTACAACAAGATGACAATGAACCATTCTAATATAACTACGCTACGTGAAATATAACTCATCTATTTTAATAGAACATGATATACATAACAAATCATCGTTCAAGATGATCAGAGGACCACCGGATTGGCTCCGGCGGTAGCCGCTCCGATGCTTAAGTAAGTAAGGGAATTGAAAGACTATATTGAAAGTCAAAGAATGAGCATAAGAATCTAAAGCGTACCTCTAGGGTTTAATATATAAGCCGTGGTTCTCCTAATTTTGATTAGGTTTTGCCGCCACGAATATCGGGATTTGATCATCGGAGATTTGCAGTTACCTTGTGGAGCATTGAATCGTAGATGGAGATAATCATGGATAGTAGTTTCCGTGTTGAAGGCGGTTTCCTTATTCCCCGCTTATCGGCTGTTAAGGAAACCATATATGCAGTGTCGAATAAATATTGTCCAGAACAAGAGGTCTGGAAGATGTACCTGAGAATATCATGAATGCTTCATCTGCACTGTATGACCGAGTTCATCGGTTCTGAATGATATATAAATAAGAATGCCCTGAAGGCTTATGGCTGTTCTGTATGACAGACATATGAGAATACCCCGAAGGCTTGTAGCTGTTCTGTATGACCGAAATATATGAGCTCTGTAGGATCGAGATTTGTTAATCTGATGGGCACACGTGTCTCAAACTGATTGGTGTGTCTGTTTATGGTATATCAATAACAAATCATCGTTAAGAACACATTGACTTATAAAAGAATTTCTCATCAACAAAATACTTAAACTCATTTATTATATACTATTATTTTTTTTTCTTTTTTTTTTTTGAATGACTCAGTAATCACCCTTATTAATCGTAATTTTCGATAATCGGGTGTAAATTTAGAAATATATGCAAACTCTCTTTTACCTGCATATACTAGTTAAATCTAAAAAAAAAAGTGGCTCTAAACAGTGTGATTACTTTTCTAAAATATTGAACTTATGATGTATGTCTTGTAAGACACTTATCATGTGATTAACTACCACTCAACAATCCTCAACAATCCTCGGGGTTTACTATTTCTCTTTTTCAAATTCATCATTTCATTTTTCTATTGTTTTTTTCCTACCTAATTATTTGTCTATCACTTTTCTCTTGTAAGATTAGTTATCACTATCCCTTTAAGGCTATGTTTTCATTCAACTTTTCAAATACACTGAATATGTTTCAATTCCGCCTAATTGATTTTGAAATTATTTATGAAGAATTTTTAAAGCATATTTATTGTTTATAATTTTTTTAATAATTAAATATAATTTAGATTAAGTTGATAAATTTAAATTTTTTATTAAATTAATCAAGTTCATTATGAATGTTCTTGTTTAATAAATGTTAATCATTTTTTAACAATTCATCTAAATAATAACAGAACTTTTACGTGTTTACTTAATTCAAGCAACACTTTTGCATGCTTAACCAAATCGACACTTAGTGTCATATAAATTAAGACACTTTAACTTCCTACCATCATCATAGGCTTTACTAATAAATTCCATCACACGTGAGTACATGGGTACAAAGGTATCAACATTCAAATATTAAAGCATCTCTAATAATGCTAACTATTTTGGCTAAAAAAATCTCTATTTCTAATTTAGTAGCCATATTTTGAGGACTAACTCCAATAATAATTTCTATTTTAGTTAGTCACATTTTTTAATTCAAAATATTCTAACAACCAAATTTTAATGATCATATTTCAATGGTCTTTTTTTAGTGGTCAAGTTCCAAAGATCAATTTTAACAGTCATAATATTTTTTTTTTTAAAAAAAAAAAACAATAATATAAATTTAAAATAATCATAAATATAATTAATAAAATGTATAGAAAATATTATAATTCAAGAAAATGTTGTAAAGCATTCAAATAGATAGATTTTAACTATTAATATAATATAATATAATAAAAAATAGTTAATAATTTTAAATAACCATTTTATCCAGTAAGACAGTTAGAAACTATATTGACTGGCCTCTAATAGTTAGAATGGTGGAAGACCTATTTTAATGGGATACTAACTATTATGATTAAATGGAAAAAAATAACTAATCTCTTAGTCGCAGAATATATTGTAGTAAGTAACCCGACAGATTAAGCAGTGAACATTCTTGAGAGTGTGGGTCCCCTACGCTCAATTCATCCAAGCCTCTAAAGTTAATAATCATGCATGCATATGCTTCTATTGTGATCTGATCAGCATGATTGGGCTTCCACTTTCTCCCAGTGATTGTCTTCAGATTGGGTCGGTATCCGATGATGGGTGCCAATGCTAATTAGTGATCGATGGAGGTCTCATCCAAATCTTGTAAACCACCCTCCTTAATTCATCTCATATATATATATATGTATATATATATATACACACACACACATACATATACATAATACACCCCAGTACTTCTTATTCTCATTTCCACTCCCACCAGCTTTTCTTTTCGATCTGTTCTCTTATATATCCTATATCTCTCTCCATGAGTTATTTTCATTTTGCGGCTTTTTGTATATATATATATATATAGAGAGAGAGAGAGAGAGAGAGAGAGAGAGAACCTAGTTGATTGGGTTCCACATTAAAATTGAAACGTCTTCCTTCTAGCTAATATGATTATATACTGATGGGTTTGGAATAATTTTTCTTTCGAGTTGATTTATATTAGGAAGGAAGTTAAAGCACCACGACCAAAAATGGCCTAACATTGTCAAATGAAAAAATTATTTCATTATATATATATGGTGTTGGTTAGATGGAATTTCACACACATTTTCAAAGAAAAGAATCTCTCTTTTTACTCTCCCTTTCTCCATTGTGTGTTGCACTTGAATGGTCTAACTGCCTAAGGAAACGGCGACAATAGCTTGCAGTTCCCGATGTTTATAAGCGCTCGACCATATATGTTATAGATGCAGAACAGAGACCTTTTGTATTAGATAGAGCTTAGATTTTATTTTTAACAAAGTGAGGTTTTAATTAATTTATTGTTCCCGTTATTTCATGTAAACTTAAAATAAAAAATGAGAGAGGCATTTTAATTTTCCAAGGGGGTCAAACTCAGTGTCAGATAACGCAGTATCATGTAATGAAAAGAAAGGCGTGATACGAGTGTTCACACAGTGACCAAAACACCGATTGTTTTCCGTATCAGCTACACTGTTGATAGAATTTAGGTTGCGTACGACAAAGTATTTGTATTCCTTTGCTTCCA
>CM018042.1:6325075-6376436 GCA_008638375.1 Nyssa sinensis | reverse complement strand
TCAATTAGCAGTGGTTTTTAGTAAATAAGATTTTGTAAACACTCAGTGCCAATTGCTCATATACTTGAACATATAACATATGCATTTCTTAAAATAGATAGCTTCGAAACATTTAAAGTATTCAAGCTAAACTCGTACTTCGTCAAATAGAGTATAAAACTCAAAACATATGCATCTCATAAAACAGATAGCTTTGAAACATTTAAAGTATTCAAGCTAAACTCATACTTCGTCAAATAGAGTATATAACTCAAAACATATGCATTTCATAAAACAGATAGCTTTGAAACATTTAAAGTATTCAAGCTAAACTCGTACTTCGTCAAATAGAGTATATAACTCAAAACATATGCATTTCATAAAACAGATAGCTTTGAAACATTTAAAAGTATTCAAGCTAACATATACTTCTTCATATAAACTTCAAAACATATAACATAACATGTATTTCTTAAATAGAGTATATAAAACTCAAAACATATGCATATTGAAAATGAGGGTAAAACTTGCTTCCATTTTCAAATATCTCTTCTTCTCACTTTAACTTTTGGAATCTGTTTCGAACCAGACTCCCATTTTACATATACGTGGAGATATCTCATTTGCCTGGGGGATTAGATCCTGCTACCGGGCATTTCACATGATAGGTCCGCAGGGTTCCGTACAACCCCACTCACTACCTATGTGATGATGCACATGATAGGTCCGCGGGGTTCCGTACAACCCTACTCATTACCTATGTGCTTATTATTTATCTTGCAAAACGTTTGTCATATGACTTTTATATAAAAGCCTTTTATGAGTATTTAAAACATGTAACGTATAACTTTTGCAATGATGCTTCAATACTTGCAATAATCAAATTCAGAATATTTGAGGAAATCAGACATGCTAACCATTTTGAAAAGGAAACATTTACAGATATAAATACTTAAATAATCGTGGAGCATGTCATATAGATATTTATCGTGAGTACTTTAAAACATAACATTCATAACTTCGTAATAAACATTCGTATACTTGGAATAGGCAAACTCAGAATATTTAACAATTTGTATTTTAACTTAGACATGCTGGAAACACATTTTTGAGAAAACTGTAAGGAAAACATTTACTAAGCATGTCACAATAGGGTTTGTAAGAACAAAAATAATTTAAAACTGAGATCATGTAATATACTGAATTTGGAATTTAAATGCTTCGTATCTTTTGAACTTAAAACCTTTTCAAATCCAGGGAGTTAAATCTCCACTTGAAATACAAGGTTACTCACCTTGGTCCTTTAGGGTTAGTGTTAATAATGCGCTTTCCCACTTCCTTTGTAGTTCCTAAAAAGAATTCATAAACATCTCATCAACTTCACATTCATTGTAATATCATTTCGATATTCCTTAACTTATTCTTAAATCGTATTAGATCTTAAAATGATCTCATAATTCATATGCACTTAACTTAACTCGTACTCTTAACCTATGACACAATTTAATGTGTTAGAAATTAAATTCATTTGAATTTTTACTCTTCTGGTAGCTCCATTAACTTTAATTTAAATTTATTTACTCCACATATTTACGTGTCGTGTCTTTTCGTAATTCATTTCCTCGTATATGCTTTAGATTAGTACTTTGGCATTACTTTAATTTAGTATCTGACAGATGCTATTCAACAAATTTTATGTCTTTTTATTTAGACACTTCTTTTGGTCAAATAGATTCTACCATTGAGTCCAGAGCGTCGAAGAAAGTCGGTTTAGGCTTTCCAAGAATTTAATTCGGACTTTCATATAAAAAGGGCGAAATGGTCATTTATCGTTTTACGTGTCATATTTTTCCATACTTCGTTTCGTAATTTGGACTCCATTATTGAGTCCAGAATGTCAAAGAAAGTCAATTTAGACCTTCTCCGATTTCATTTTGGCTTTAAGGGTACCAGGGGTATTTTGGTCATTTTACCCCTTTACGTGTCTTTATTTTTTAGGACCTCATCTCGTGTTGTGAGCCTCACCATTGGACTCAGAAGGTCCGAGATAGTAAGAATACACTAATAACTTGTAAATTTTGGTTAATGGGTATTTTGGTCATTTATTCCTTTACGTGTCTTTATTTTTCGGGCCTCGTCTCATAAAATGGACTCTACCATTAGTCTCAGAATATCCAAAATAGTAGGATACACTATTCATTATGTTTAATTTGGACTTATTTTGATCAAGTTTGAATTAGGGGCATAACAGTCATTTTACTTTATTTATTAAATAATTAAATTAATTATTTAATTATTTTTCAGGGGTCAAATTGAATAAGTTTTCCCTCAGTTGGGCCACAGTAGGATTTCCCAGAATTTCTGGGTCAATCCGCAATTATAAGAAGTTTTGGTTTATTTAGTTTTAGATAATTTAGAAAACCAATAGGTTCGGTCCAAATCCAATTGAACCGGTCCGGTTCACTTGCAAACCAACCGGTTTAGACCGGTTGCCACGTAATGCTGACGTCATGATGATGTTAGCCCTAATGGTTAAATTTAAAATGTTTAAACTTCTAAACATCACCGTTTAAATAAACCCAATAACCTGTTGGATCCGGATTTAACCCAGACCCGTAACCGAATCCGACCCGACCCGAACAGTGTCATCTTCCCCACAAAGGTCGACACTGTTCATCATAAACCCTAATTTTTACAGTCAATATTTCATGGTGTTTTACACATCCATTTCTTCTGCTTTCCTTCCCAATCATTTCCTAAGACCCTAAAACAAGTTTTAGTATCGATTTAGGGCTTCGAATATGGCTCAAATGCGGGTTTAAGCCATGATAACCAGACCTGTAAGTCGTCGGTTCATGCTCGTTTCTTGATGGTTTTTCATGGGGTTTAGCTTGTTTTGATCCCCTAATCATGGGGATTTAGTTTTCGTTCATAAAGGTAGGTTTAGAAGCAAGTTTTGTGAGATTTGTTTTGGAAACCCGAAACTGTAACTTGATTTTTGGAAGGCTTTCTTTGGGATTTTTGATCGCGTATTAGGGTTTTTGGGATGCTCGTGAGGTCTACTTGAAGTCTTGATAAACCAAATTGGGTTTAGAAGAAGTCAGTTCAGAACTGCTTCAAGCAAGGTCTTCAATGGCTGCCTTGTGTACGGCTGATGTTTTCTAAGGTGTTTTAGGTTGAAATTTTCATGCTTATCATTGTTTAAACATGCTTTAAACATTATATACACTAAATCAAAGCTTAAAAAAATTCATACGTATAGAAATTCTAGAGAGAGAAATTTAGTGTTTTGGGTGTTTACCTTGTTCCAAACTGTTTCTCTCCCCTTTGCTCCTTGCTTCCCACTTCTGAACGTCCTAGAATCTCCTTCAATCTCTCCCTCACTCTCGGATGGTTGTGTGTGTGTACAAGCACCATGCATATGTGTATATAGAGATGTGAATCATTGGCAAATCTGATTGCCCCTCTACTTGGGTTAGCCAAATTCAGGTTTCTTCATGAGTGGGTCTGAATTGCTACTGTTGGGCAGAGCCATCATGGGCTGATTGTGTGTGTGTGTGGTTGTTTGACTTGTATGTATGTATATATATATATATATATATCTCATAATTCACACATACTAATATACAATGGTCACTCACACACACTTGTACACGTTGGACCATTGCATGTCCTCATATACATATCTATATATATATAATTTTATATATATATATACATATATACTTATTCATTTACCTATTCTCATTATTATTATTGTTATTATTATTATTATTATTATTATTATTATTATTATTATTATTATTATTATTATTATCATATACTCCCTTTAATTTCTCATATTATAATAATTAATTACTTTAAAATTAATTATTTTCCTTAAGTGTATAACTTTTACACTAATCTCTCGTTATCTCGTAAAACGTGCCTCATTACCCGACATTCTCGGGTCGGGGTATTACATTTACTATTGAATCCCGAAGGATTTCAACCATCATAGGGGGTGGTACTTAGTACTGATTATCTTGTAAAACATTTATCACATGACTTCTTCAATAGATACTTTCATGAGTATTTAAAACATGAAATGTATAATTTCTACAATAGAACTTCAAATACTTGTAACAATCAAATTCAGAATATTTAACAAGATTTGTATTTAACTTAGATATGCTGAAAACACATTTTTAAGAAAACTGGAAAGAAAACATTCACTGAGCATGTCACAATAGGGTTTATAAGCACAGAAATAATTTAAAACTGAAATCATGTAATATACTGAATTTGAAACTTCAAACACTTCATATCTTTGAACTTAAAACCTTTTCAAATCCATGGAGTTAAATCTCCACTTCAAATACAGGGTTACTCACCTTGGTCCTTTAGGGTTAGTGCTAATAATGCGCTTTCCCACTTTCCTTGTAGTTCCTAAGACAATTCATAAACATCTCATCAACTTCACATTCATTGTAATATCATATTAGACCCTAAAACGATTTCATAATTTCATATGTACTTAACTTAATTCGTACTCTTAGCTTATGACACAATTTAATGTGTTAGGAATTGAATTTATTTCAATTTATACACTTCTGGTAGTTCCATAAATTTAATTTAAATTTATTTACTTCACATATTTACGTGTTGTGTCTTTTTGTAATTCATTTCCTCGTATACGCCTTAGATTAGTACTTTAGCATTACTTTAATTTATAGTCATCTGACAAATGCTATTCAACAAATTTTATGTCTTTATTTTAGACATTTCTTTTGGTTGAATAAACTTTACCATTGAGTCCAGAGCGTCGAAGAAAGTCAGTTTAGGCTTTCCTAGAATTTAATTCGGACTTTTGTATGTAAAAGGGTAAAACGGTCATTTTACCTATTTACGTGTCATATTTTTTCGTACTTCGTTTCACAATTTGGACCCCATTATTGAGTCCGAAATGTCAAAGAAAATCAATTTAGACCTTCCCTAATTTTAATTTGGCTTTTAATGTACTATGGGGTAATTTGGTCATTTTACCCCCTTACATCTCGTTATGTTTCGGGATCTCGTCTCGTACCGTGGACCTCACCATTGGACTCAGAAGGTCCGAGATAGTAAGAATACACTAATAACTTGTTAATTTTGGACAATGAGTATTTTGGTCATTTACCCCTTTATGTGTCTTTATTTTTCGGGCCCCGTTTCGTAAAACGGACCGTACCATTGGCTTCAGAATATCCAAAATAGTAAGGATACACTATTCACATGTTTAATTTAGACTTTATTTGCTCCATATATGGTTCAGGGGCAAAATAATAATTTTACTTTATTTATTAAATAATTAAATTAATTATTTAATTAATTTCCCAGGGTGAGATTGAATACATTTTCCCCCAGTTGGGCCACAGTACAAATCAGTAAAATAGTTGGGGTCAAACTGTAAATACCAAAAGGCTTGGTTTATTAATTGAATTAAAACTAAAAACTAGTGGGTTCGGTGAAGTTTTAAGTGAACCGGTCCGGTTCACTTGCAAACCAATCGGTCTGGTCAGTTCTTGACATAATGATGACGTCAGCCCTAATGTTTTAAAAATTAAAAACAAAACGTCACCGTTTACATACCTGTGACCCGTTGGATCTGGTTTTGACCCAAACCCGTAACCGACCTGTAATCCGACCCGACCCGAACAGTTTCATCTTCCCCACGAAGTCGACACTGTTCACAGTAAACCCTAGTTTTTTATAGTCGGATTTTCGTGACATTTTAGGGACTCATTTCCTCTGCTTTCTTTTCCAATCACTTCCTAAAATCTTAAGGCATCATTTCTCATTAGTTTTAAGCTTCGAATTCGACTCAAATATCGCAGTTTTGAGGGAATAGTTCATATCTGCAACAAGCTTGTTCAGGCTTATTTCTTAATCATTTCTCATGAGGTTGGGCTTGTTTTGATCCCCTTTTCATGGGGATTTAGTTTTCGTTCATAAAGGTGGGTTTAGAAGCAAGTTTAAAGATTGGGTTTTACAACCCGTAACCTGCAAGTTACTTTTTGGAGGTCATTTCTTGGGTTCTGTGATCTATGCGTAGGGTTTTTGAAACCCTCATTGTCTCAACTTGAAGCCTTGGTAAGTCAAAACCGGTTTGGTTCCACCCATTTCAGACCTGCTCTTTGAAGGTTCATCCATGGCAGTCGTTCATGGGTTGATGTTTTTTTCTAAGTGTTTCAAGACTAAATTTCATGCTTATTCTTGTTAGAATATGTTCTAGACATTATATGTACACAACTACTTAAAAATAATTCATATTCATGCTTAAATCCTAGAGAGAGAAAAACATAAAATTTTGGATTTTACCTGTTTATAGTGAATTCTCTCTTTCTCCCTTCTACTTCTGATCCTTCTTCTGTTCTCCCCAGTTCTCTTTCTTTCATAAGAGAACAAACATGCTTTGCATGTTTTGGTTTTAAAGAAAAAGCAACCGACCTCTCTCTCTCTCTCTCTCTCTTCCATTCTCTTTCTAACCCTTTCTCTCTCTCTTATGACTCACGGCTGCAACCCTTCACTTCTCATAACTCTCTCTTACACTCTCATAAATGTTTGCTTTTTCTCTCTTCAAATTGCATTAAATTTGTTGGCTTTTGCTTGATATTTTGTAACTTATATATATATATATATATATATATATATCACACACACACACATGCACATGGAAACACACACACACACTGCCTACACACACACCCACTTGTCCACTGTTCACACCTTTTTATATCTATACATATATAATATTTTAATTATCTCATATACATATACATGCATACATATTTTACTTCATATACATATACATACAGACTTGGTCCCATATTCCCATACATAACACATTTTATGTGTATAATTGTGTACCAATAGTTAATCATAATTACAAATAATTGTCTTAATCAATTAATTTAAATAATTAATCAATTATTCTTTTGAGTGTAAATATTTTTACACAATTTTTCATAGCCTCGTAGTACGTGCCAATATGACCTGGTATCCCGGGTCGGGATATTACAATTATCGTCACCAAGGTTGCATCTGCGGACAATCTTGTAGATCCTTTCAATAAGACTCTACCTTCTAAAAGTTTTGAGCTTTATGTGGATAGGATGGGTGTCAGATATTATGGAGAATGGATGTGAGTGCAAGTGAAAGTTTGTTAGGATGTGTGCCCTCATATTCAAGACATTTTATTATTATTTAATAAATTTGATTTATTATTGAGTTTCATATTATCATATGTTTAGATGTTACTTTATCTGATGAGATGATTAGTCGTTGAATTGTCATAAGGAGCGATTCATTTGTAGAAATGAGATTCATACACAGGAGATATGAACTGCTTATATAGGCAATTCAAGAATTGTTCGCGGTTATTAATAAGACTGGACATCTTATCAGTAAAGTTGTAATACAGTTAACCTTTATGTTATAAGGTAGTTTATCTCAACCATCAGAGTAGTGGACTTTAAGTTATTGTATTGGTGTATTGAGTATACACTGAACTGGATCACTATAAGAAACGCATTATTTAGAACTATCACCTTTAATAAGTTTCTTATTCACTATTCGTAATAAGCTCTTAATCCTGAGAGGATAGTGAACTCAAGTTCTGAATAGTGATGACTTTGAGTTACCAATAAGTGAGATCTTTTAGATCAACACCTCGGTATCATGGGAAGTCATTATTTAGACTATGGGAACACATATTCTCAAGATGGAATCTACATTCTATATATTAGAGAGATGGATATCACCTCTGTGCTTATTCAATGTGTTAATCACTGAAATCCGGATCTAGTCTTTTCTAGTAAATTGTTTATTAAAATGATGATGAATTGCTAGTGAGCTTCTTGAAATAATTAAAGAATTAATTTGACAGTATAATCCTGATTATTAATATCCATGTAGAAGGGCCAACTGCAAAAGTATATTGTGTATATGAGTTTACTCTATTCTTCTAAGTTAGAGTGCAATTTCAATTATATAGTGAGTGGAGTTAATTGAAATTAATTATTCAATTAAAATTAATTATGAGATAATTAAGATTTAATTGATTAATTAGAAGCTAACTTAGTGGGACCCACTAGATCCCTTCTCTTGCCCTAATTAAGCCCTATATATATGATATGTAGGGAGTTGTTTATCAAAATTTTTTGTGCTAGACAAAAATAAAAGGTAAACTCACTCTCCTACGATACGGTTTGCCTAAGGGAAAAGATGAGAAGACCTAGAGGAGAAAGAGGAGGAAGATTGCATCAATCTTTTCAAGAAGTCTTCTTCAACAATCAAGATTATCAAGAACAAGGTAATTCTAAACCCTCTTTTCAAGATTTTATGATTCATGCAAAGAAATAGATCCAAATAGATTTTTGAAATTACTTCTGCTGTAATTACTAACCCAACAATTGCTTAATCTGATTTTTGACAAAACGTGCTTTTAATGTAATCACTACATTAGTCCTAGGCTTACTATACCTCAATACTCGTTCTACGCCAAAAAAGGTTCAAGCTTCATTGTCGTGATCGTCTACCGGTCGCCATGGTTCTTGAAGGGTAATTGAGTAATTTGGACTTTTATTGCGATTTGGATATCACACATTGCATTCATAGCATATAGTAGTTTTTATATCATCATGTATATAGTGGTCTTATAGTTGTGAAACAATCTTCCCAAATATGAATATTTCAAAACCTTAGGAAAATTAATTTCACAAGACAAGATGAAAATAAGCAACTTTCTGTTGTTTGTTCAAACGAACCAAGTGGCTCATTCGAGCGAACAACAGAAGCTTGTTTTGCTTGTTCTAATTCTTTCGAATAGTTTGAATCAAACAAAGGACTGCAACCTCTGATGTTTGTTCATTTGATGTTCATTTCATACTCGTTCAAATGAACAACTGACTCATTCGAACGAGCATCCTTCATGGGAACGAACACTGCATAAATAACAAAAAAATTTCAGTTTTCAAGCTTATTTTGAGATCCGATCTTATTCGTATAAATTGACAAAGATTTAGTTTTATGAATAGAAAACAAAGTGAGAGAAAGTTCATACTTGTGAGAGCTTTGTATTTGATAGATCTAAAAGCTTCCATGAGTGAACAACCAAAATTGTATATCATGCATTTCTCTACTTATTACATACATTGATTTTGATCAATTGACAATATTCAAACCTTATCAAAGAGCCCCAATTTCATGTGTTTTCATTATTGAAGAGGGATAAGTTTAACCTTAAGGATTCGACATTGAACGATCGATAGATACCGAGATTGTGTGAATTTGCAATTGTGGAGTGGCCGATTGGAGGATTCCGAGATCGAGAAGAGAATCAGGTGTATGAAGATTTTGTCTATAGAGCTTGTGGATTCAAAGGAGGTTGATGACGTGAATGTGTAGAACGGTGCTTGACGTACGTAGACCGTGTCTTGTTTACGTGTATTTCAATCTCGATTATAGTGAACTTCTTCCCTGAGCATGGCCGGCTCTAGAGTTTTCCACTGCGGATAAATTTTCGTGGTGGTTTCTCCGTCATCATCTTAGTTTTCACTTTTTACTCTTTTTGTCTTTACAATTCCTAATTTGCTTATTTTAATTGCTTTCGCTATCTTGATAATTAGGTTTTCATGATTGTGATCATTATATATGAATTGGATAATTGAAAATCTTATTTGAGCAAATTGAATTGTATTAAAAAATTCCTAATGCTTAGTTGACTAACACAAGGTTCACCTAGACTATAGAAAATGATCAACTTACTCAAGGAAATATTTTCAATAGAGAATGGAGTAAGTTGTGACAAAGAAATTCAAAGGAACACTCTAAGATGAGATTGAAAAGTTGGATTTTCTCTTCCCGAGGAAGAAAAAAATTGTGAAATATGACTAGCACATTCTTTCTCAAGACCCTTCAACTTGTCATTCCTCACCCAAATTTGTCTTACAATATTTTTCGGGGTAGGATAGACATTTTGAGTCTTGATTTTGACACCAACCTTGAATTGTGGAATAGCATGAGGCTTCTTAAGGTTAGTTAAATCAATGATCCTTTGAGCTATGCTTCATGACTTTTGAATATGAGTATTCATTAGTTGTTTCAAGGGAGCAATCTTCATTTTATGCTCTAAAGTCATGATGTGAGAATTTGTTTGCTTATTCTTAGCAAACCCACACTTCCTCCTAGAGTGACCATCAACCATGAAACAAGAACAAAATAATGATCTAGGTTGAGGTTTAGTTTGTGGTCTAGCTTGAGCTTGTGGTAGAGATTGTGCTTGTGGTTTTGGTTAAGATTGTGTTTGCCTTTTAGGTTGAGATGGTTCAACACCTTAAGCTTAAAATAAAGAAATACAACTGGTTTGAGAGTGGAATTTTTTACTTAGAGTGGACGTTGTAGGCTTGATCTTATTAGAGAATTTGTCATAGCCTAATCCATTTTTATCATTCTTGATTTGGACGGTATTAAGTATTTTAGGTAATTTATTTGACCTATCCTCGAGATTAATTTTGACATCCTTAGCTTGTATGAGTTGTTCACTAAGAGAGTGAACTTTGGAAATCAATTCCTTATTTTCAACATCACAAGCATTTAGGGATGTTTTACTTACCAAAAAAATGCATTTAGGGATGGTTTAAGTCCTCCTATCTCAACAACTAAAAAATTTATCTCTTTTTCTAAGGACTCGTATCTTTTCCAAAAGAGACAAATTTTTCTCATTTAGTTGATTCAATAAAGATTAATCAAATACAAGAACACTCTTCTCTTTCTCATATAACTTGAGTTCAATGATAAGTTTCATGTTAGATTTTTTGAGATTGATTGACTCATGGAATAGCTTTTGATATGCAATCTCAATATTATCTTCTTCTTCACTCTCATTATCACTAGAAACAAGCGAGACATACTGTGGAACTCGCAGGCCTGCGGGGAAGGTCCGTAAAGCGAGACATAGGTGTGGCATAGAGTTGCATGAATGTGTCACGCATACTATTCATGTACTGTATTGATGATATTGGATGACATTTAGATATAAATATACACTTGCACATGCCACACTTTAATTTTGTTTCTTGCATTAGCATTATATTATACCAACAATTGAGCTGACCCATTCGTGGGACAACACATTACAGATGACGCTCTCGGCACTTGAGACTTGAGGAAGTCTTGCAGAGTGGAGGAGACATGAGCTTAGAACGATTTTGGCCCTTGGGGGCATATTTTTGATGTTGTACAAGGGCATAAGCCCTAAACTATTTTATGTTTATTTATATGTCATGAGACAATGGACATGGTTTGTGGAATTGTATCAGAACCTGAATGGAGTTGGTATTGGAATGCATGTGATTGTCCTTTATTTTCTTATTATTTTATTGTCTTTTAGTTCCGTTACACTCACCCCAGGGTTCGTGGAAATTCGGGGGGTGACAGTGCCCCTATCATGGAATCTGGCCCTCGTTTTCCTCGATCCTACCCTGGGTCTAGAGAATAATAGTCCTTGCCCTTTGATTCTGAGGTAATGCCTCGATGATCTTTTCCATGAGTTGTTCCATCCTCTCTAATCTATCCTTATGGTCCATTACTCTCTCTGTACTCCATGTGGTTACCATTGCTGCACAAGACTAATAGTCAGAATTCATATAAGAGTTTATCTATCATGCTAGGCTCTATTTATTGACTAACTCTAATTGGACATGGATAATATTAGTACTCTAGTCTTATCTCCCATGACTCCATGAAAACATTAGAGCTCTTTTACTTAGTGGTTTTCAATCTTAGAGCTCTGATACCATGCTGTCACGACCTGGAACCCACCCTGTGCGGATCTGGCATCGCGACCCCAGCCCGACCTATTTTCTGAACCAAAATTTTCCTTTAACCTTAACTTAACATGAATATGTGAGTGTTATTAACATGCAATCAATAATTAAACACACAGCGGAAGACTTAATAAAATTTTTACATTTATAATACTAGAGTTCTTAAATATACAAACTCAAAACTCTAAAATATAACTGTAATACCCTGACCCAAGTTGTAACCGAGCGAGCCATGTAAACCCGAGCCGTTAGGGCTTTCTGTTATGATATTGAATGAATTGGATGGTTTGGAATATCAATAGTTCAAAAATACGAATAATACCGAGCAATATCCGAGCAAGCCATGAACAAATACCGAAATAAAAAAAATAAAAAAAATAAAATAAAATAAAATAAGAAAATCAAAATCAAAACAAATATATATATATATATGGAAATGAGTATATATGTGTATATATGTAGGTGTATAAATATATATATCAGTAAATATATATATATATATATATAAAGTTGACATTGTGGCCTTGACTTCCACAACAGAATAAGGGGAAAAAGGGGAATTATGGAAATAGAAAAGGGAAGTCAATGAGAAGGAGAGGAAAGAGAGGGAGAGAATGAGAGAATTAGGGGGAGGAACGGCTATAACCACATGCAAGGCATGCGATAGGAAAAATCAAAAAAAAAAAAAAAGAACCAGAAGGTGGGAAGAGAAGAAAAAGAAGGAGAAACTGAGGCCAAGAGAAAGGTCCTGAAGTTCAAAAAAGGGGAGCTAGGGCGTTCCAGAGGGAGATACTACAAGCAAGCTTGGAACTAGGTAATTCTGTCTTAATTTTTATAATGCATGAAAGTTAGTTTAAATATAGGGTCTTTTAGAGCATGAAAAATGGGTTATTTAGCAAAAAGAATCAAGAAAAAAGATGCAAGGATGAGGGAGAGAAGTGTATTTACAGGTTTTTATGATAAATTGGTTTTTATGATTTTGTTGCATGAAACTCAGATTAAATGTTTAGAAATTATGCTTATAAGGTGCAGAAATCATGTAGGGATAATTTTGGGCTTAAAATAGTAGAAAACATCACAAAATTGGAAAAAAATGGGTTGCCGAAAAACCGCGTAGCGCCGACGCCACTACTACTGTAGTGTTTCTGGCAGCCAAAAATCCCACCATTTCCATTTTGAATGGTAGATATGAAACCCCCTTGACATTCCCAACTGATCCCCATCGAGAAAACCCAAGAAAATGACCACCGACAAATCACCGTCATCGGAGAAGACGACCGGAGGATCACCGGAGAATCGTGAGTGATAGCCACTATAAGACGGGTAACGGGTCGGGTCAAATGGGTCGGGTTAGAACCCGACCCACCGCACAGCCCAGTAGTCACTGCCTAGGTTTTAAAATTTTAAAAACTTAAATGTGGAGTGTTTGGTTATTTAGGTAATAAATTGGGTTGATACACTAAGTAGGGATGAGATAACCCTATCCCTGTTTTGCATGATGTCCATTGTTTGGCTTATGGACTTAAAGAAAAAAAAATACGCAAGGGTTGCTGCCCCCACGACTTGAAGCCTAGACCTTAGGGTCATTTCATGAAACACGGACCATTGTGCCACTAAGGCACATGTGATCTGTTTTGCCCCATATAATATATATATATATTAGTCATATTTAATTAATTTAATAAATTAGTTAAATTAGTAATTATTAAATTAATTCTCGATATGAAAATTAGTCAAATAAATAGTATAAATTTACTATTTTGGACCTTCTGGATCCGATGGAAAGGTCTGTTTCACGAGATAGAGTTTCAAAAAATAAAATACCCGTAGAAATGCCAAAATGACCAAAATACCCCTAAGTCAAATGTGAGTCAAACGGACTTCGATTGAGATAAGTAAATAGTGAATTTTTATTATTTCAAACCTTTGGACTCAACAGTGAAGTCCATTTTATGAAAACAGAACCAAAAAATAAAGACATGTAAAATGACCATTTTGCCCCTTTTGGTATAGAAGTCCAAATTGAAAACCGTGAAAGCCTAAATTAGTAAAAAAGATACTTAGAGTAGTGAGGTGTACAAATTGATAAATGACATTAAAATTGAGACGTGTTTATTGGTATATAGGCAAGTCAAAGGGAAAGGAAAAAGTCACGGAATACTAGAACGCACTGATAAGGTAAGTAAACTCCTATCTCTTATATGTGGTTTTCCAAGCCACATTCTTTCTATTATTGCCAAAATTTTGTACTCTTATATGTACCCACTACTTGTCACATCCCGCGCCCCACCCTACGCGGATGCGATAGATGTGATGCCAGTTAGCCGCCTTGCCAGTTTCCGACCAACAATGCGACCAACCAAAGGCAAACTTCTAAATCTTACAATGAATTGCATTCCAAATGTAGGGTCAGAACAGCGGAAATTAAAACCTTTTTATCTCGGGAATGCAACTCAACTATATACCACTTAAGGATGTACCACAGAGCAAGTCTAAAACCAAACAGCTAATAACTCTAACCACAGAGCACATTTATAACAGATATATAACACTCACCTGAATAGTCAGAATCAATCTATTAGAACCCAAGTCTCCACATATTATTGCCATCAGATCCTCACTTGGGAATGTCTCTCAATCCACTAGTGACATATCCTTGTGCTTTCTAGTCCAATGGAGATGTATCCTGAAAAATGTTAAATAAATGGAATGAGCTTAAACAAGCTCAGTGAGTAACATAGGTTCCTGCCATGGGTTTCAAAACCAGTTCATATATATATATATATATATATATATATATGCATGCTCCAGTAGAACAGATGTAATTCAAGAGAACGAATCGAATCAACATGGAACCAAATAGAATAAATCAATACTGAATACCAATTAAACAACGGTATATCAACAAATGTGCCTAAACCTTCCCCAGGCGATGTGGGATGGCATTACTTCCCATCCACCCCTTCACATGAAGGGCCTCATATCGCACACCTCCGGCTGAGGTCGGTATCAGAGCGGAACAGATACAGCTCAAATAGAACGAATACAACTCAAATAGAACGGATACAGCTCAATAGAACGGATACAGCTCAAAGTGCCTGAACCTTCCCTAGGTGATGTGGGATGGCATTACTTCCCATCCACCCCCTCACATGGAGGGCCTCATATCGCACACCTCCGGGTCGGTATTAGAGCAGAACAGATAGGATTGAGCGGATGCTGAGCTCTGGGCGTCCCACAGAGGCAGCCATCCATCCACTGATATACTCAATCCCGGAATGGGCCCCAGACAAGACAACATAACAAACAGAATCAAACAGACTCCAGAGGATAGGTAACAGAACAATAGACTTCAACAGAATCAACAGGATATATCAGAAGGCAGGATAGAACAAAATCATGCCACAAGTAATGCAGATCAAGAGGTATGCATGAAAGCATATGCATTTAAAACAGTTCAGTGTATAAACAGTTCAACATATAAAGCAGTTCAGTATACAAGTTTAAGTAATACAGAAAATATACGCCAAGTCAAGAATCCGAGTTACTCACAAACTTATGCTTATCTCACAGATATCCCCCAGAAGCGTTAGGTACCTCCATGCATATCCTCAATAATCATCATCCTGAATAATCATCATTAATTACAAACAGGTCAGAATTTAACCATTCATATATTATTGATCACCTTAGACGTCTATCGGATCGCCTAAGATAGTCTAATGACCTGCTATCCTCTCACTAGGTTTCAACTAAGACTATTATATTCCTTAATTAAGCTTAGTAGCTATCGGGGTTATGATATAAGTCATTTGGACTCTACCGTTATCTATCAAGCATCTATTTAATTTTTATGCAAGGCATTACCATTTTGCCATAGCTTGAGCACAAAACTAAATTATTTATTATTAACTATCAACCCCAAAACCATAAAAGTTGTCACAAGTATTAAGGATCATGGAAAGTTACAATTTAGCATCTTATTAACAAATATTAAATTAGCATAGGAGTAGAGATGTAGAAAAAACAATCACCTGATGTTGGTACCATCAGATTCACTTGGCAATCCGGGAATCATAATTCTAGTTACCGATTTCCCTCTTTCTGTAACATTTCTCACCGTGCCATCATAACAGATAACAACATCTCGAAGAATGGCCATTAAGTTTTTGAATAAAGTTCCAGGCTCAGTCAACCCTCTAGATGAACGAACAATAACTTCTCTGCTTGCTTGGTGTCATCCTATGTCCTAGCTGTCTTGCACCACTAATATGAGAATCGAGTTTCTCTTTGGTACCTCCTGTCAGCTTGTAGCTGACTCTACAGCTTATAATTTAGCAACATCCATCCCATTACTCTTGATGACCACATCAAAGCTAACTTTTATAGAGCCTAGACTCGAAAGGCTCTGACATGGTTCATATAATTCACTAATGACTCCTATAAAACTTGGATGTTGAGCAGTATAAGAGTTGGGACTCTGACCGAAAGTAGAGGGGAATGCTGCTAACAAGTGTAAAAGGAATACAGAACTGTGCCTTCCCTCATTAGTATCTCTATAATGAACAAGAACAATGTGTTGGTATACCAGATTCAACGCCCAATAGCTACGTCTCTGAAATTTGAATTTTTGCTCTTCGTTTACATAATTTAAAGCTTCATTGCAGTTTCATCTATCCCGTAAAACTACTACCTTCAAATCACCCAATCTAGCAGTTCTGCGGCACCCATACCTACACATATATACCTCAACCTGTTGCTCTGCCATTTCAGTTTCACTACTATCAGAATACTCCAAGAGACCCAAAATGCTTAAAACCGTAACAGAAACCCATAACTCCAGCCGCAAAACCTAACCAACAATCCCGATTCTTGACACGGTTTGAATCTCGGTCAACATCTCTGCTGCAGCCATCATCGGTCCATTCAAAGAAAAATCCATTCAACAAATTAATCAATAACTCTAACCTGAATTTGAGACCGTCTATAATAGACTCTGTTCGGCGTCTCATCATCTACTGCCAAAATCTCCATCACCTAACCGCAATCAGATCACTATTCAACTGCTACTGCTGCTTAAAGTGATTAAATCAAACCCCAAGCCTCCAACGTCCCTACTTCTGTGGCACCCAACTGCTCCACCGCTACTGCCCTTCACTTCCTCTATTTTTTCACTATCTTTCTTAATTTATTTTCCTCACCAGTTATTCAGAACAATCTCCATAAACAACCTATGTTCTCAATTGAAAGCGCAGAACAGGGGAACCCTAAAAAAAACCGCAACATCACATGCAATTCCGATCTATAAGACCGCAACCTCCACACACAAGAAACCCAACACCTGAACTGATTGAAGTAGCCATCCTTCCTGCACGCTACACATATACACCCACATATACTTGCCGTACCATTACACGCATACACACACATTACCTGTTGTACCGCTACACTTTTTGCTACTGGTTTCGGCTAAATCAATTTTCCCTGCACCAACTCGTTGCTGAAATTTCCTTTTTTCCAATTTCATCACAGCGATGGCATTAGGTCTTCCAACATCCATCCCCCTACCGCAACTTCTCCAATTTTTGCACTCTTTCTCTTCTAATCTCTCTTTCCTGATTCGTTTAACACCCATACATAGATATATATCAGCCGCACCAATAGAGAATTCTCTCTTCCTCTCCAATTTTCCAACCAACTGACTTCCTCTCTCATTCTGGCGGCTTATATTACTTTTCTCTGTTTTACTGAATAGAGCAATCGGTGCTCTAGAAGCTTCAAGCTTCTTCCTTCCTTTTGTTTTTTTTTTTTTATATACCTATATATATAATATATGCCTCTCACGTGCCCAACATGGCTACCTCATTTGCTTTCTTTTCTTTTCTTATTTCGGTTTCCAGTAGCTTCCATTGGAAGCTTTTAGATTATAATATTCTATAGTATATATATAATCTTATATATACAATCTGCTATGTATATTTATTTTTACCGTATTAATATTTTATTTCATAAAATATTATATTACAAAATGCTAGTAAATTTGCCATAAAGCCGAGGCTCAATTATCTTAATTATTTATTTTTATATTTTTTTAATAATTAATTCACTCATGACTTGCTGTATTTTGAGTTATTTTAAATCATTAGCGTCACATAATTTATATTTATTAGATCCGTGTACGCTGTAAGCCGTGTCAGATTTTTGGGGTATTATACTACTATTGTCCCACCATTGATATTTTCCTATCTGGTGGATGCTCATTGACTGTTATCTTATGATTACTTTGTTGTACTGTGCCTTGAAAGGCCTATCATTGTATGTTTATTGCATGATATTTCATAATTTATACACTTCTCATGGAATTACGATAGAATCCTGGTTTATGATAAATGCCAGATTTTGTACTCAATCACAATTTCCTTCCGATGTTATCTGATTGACAGGACCTATGAGTCGATTAATGGGACTTACAGGTCGAGTCCGTGAATGGACACATGGAAATGATGGCATTTTTACACAATGAGTTATAAGGGCATTTTATATGCATTCATGTTAAGGGGGTATGCCGGGCCCCCAAAAGACCGAGGATTTGCCAAACCCTAAACAAAGTAAATGCATCACTCAAGTTTGACTGTTATGATTGACGTTATTGGATTCATAGGATGTTTTCATTTTTCTATGAATAGTTCTATGTTGATAGTTTCCTTATTTATTGGATTTGACTGTGATCGAATTATTGTGGCAGTATATTTATGTTGACTGTGATTATTGAGCTTTTCCCATATTCACAACACCATTACTCATACTTGTTTATTGTGCCTTACTATTCATTGGTCATTATGCCATTTTACTATTAACTGCAACTGTTGTCATAACTGGCTATCATGTTACCCTTTGAGTTCATATTTGTTTATGTTAACCCTAACCCGTATTGGAGATAGGCTTTTACTTACTGAGCTTTGTGTAGCTCACACCACTTACTTACATTTTTCAAGTGAGAATGCTACAGAACCACGATAGGAGTTCAGGAGCTTAGAGAGACAGTTGAGGAGCATGATAGAATTGATTAGAGTCTCTCCCATGTACTCACCACCTAAAAGTGGTTTTATGTTTAATTATATCAGTTACATTTTGAGTCACTGAACAATATTTTGTATTAAGACTTTCGCAATTTAATGTTATGTATATATTATTCACTGTTATCATTGATACAAAGAATGAAAAGTAGGGACGACCATTAGGTCGGCCCCGTGACACGAGATCCGCGTAGGGTGGGTTTCGGGTCATGACAATAATTGTCCGTAGGACGTGGGGTGATGAGAATATACAGGACAAGCACTATACTTCACTATCAAAATATCCTTACAGTATATGCATCTACATCAACTCTATGCTTATTCAGGATCTCAATCTCTGCTCTCAAATTACAGCGTCCTTACCTGAAATAGTCAGAATAAATCTGTAATGCGCTAACTTAGCCCAGTAAGTAAATCCCTTTACTCTGCCATCGGTCAAAGTCAGTATAAGAAAGTTCATAAACCAAGATAAACAAGATTGTGCCAATATGATAACCAATCAAGAAAACAAGATGTCACAATAGCAAGTCACAAAATGTGAAGCAACTGAACTGACCCCTCAGGCCTAAGGCAAATCCCATGATAGCAAAAACAATGAATATCCAACGATATCAAGTATATAAATCATCAATAGAGATCTGGCCTAACCAATAAATGTACTACCACAATAATAGATAGCTGTTTATTATAAGAGATGCCCTGGCAAACATATGATCATTAATTAAAATGTAACATGATCATCCAAATAAATGCAATAATAGATTTGAGCCTCAAATTTAGTGGATGGAACTCGATAGGGCCCGGCATACCCTATCATTGTGCATATTCAACACCCTTTTTCGAGTGCTTGACCTAGGAGGTACGCCAACTTACAAACGCATGAATAGCATTGGGAGCTCAATTTTATATATTGTCCCACTTGGATGCTTCATCCTAAATATGATAGACATTGTGTCCTGATCACAACTCCACGTATGAATAATATATTAAGATCATAATTCCACCCAAAATATAAAAATGTGGAATATTTTTCGTTCTCACATAGAGAACTATTGACTCTCTAGACCTGATATAAAGATGTATAATAATCTTATGATCAAGATATAGAATTCAACTTAACAATATTCACAAGCTAGACTAAACAATGAAATATGGAATCAATAACATCTAAATGTATAAAGGAATACAAGTTTTAGCAGTAACAAGAAATAATTGTGTGACATGGTTAGAACTTTACCACATGTAGAGATCATATTTTACTTACCCTTACTATATTTCTTAGGAAGTCAGACCTCTTTCTCTTTCCCCTTTGACGTTCCTATTATTCAGGAAACACATCTCAGTCCATTTATTCATAGTCTATGCTATTCATCAAATTTTATATATCATCACCATAAGTATCTTATTTGCTAACATGGACTCCACTATTGAGTCTAGAATGTCGAAGAAAGTCAGTTTAGGCTTTTATGGACTTTAATTTGGACTTCGATACTAAAAAGGGCAAAATGGTCGTTTTGCACTTTTACGTGTCTTTATTTTTTGAGGCTTATTTTCGTAAATTAGACTTCATCGTTAAGTCTGGAATGCCCGAAATAATAAAAATTTACTATTCATTTATTTTAATCGGGGTTCGTTTGACTTATATTTGACTTAGGGCCATTTTGGGTAATTTTTCCTTTTATAAAATATTTAAATAAATATTTAATTTATTCAACTGGGTTATATCACAATTATCATAAGTCTAGGTCCCTTTTCTATTTCTTTAAACATTTAGGTCAATTTCATAAAATCAAATATTACTATTCTTAATAGGATTAGCCAAACAGTGGCTAAGGCACAAAATTGGGATAGGATATCCCTGTTCCCATTCTAAATTTAAATCCGATTTACTAAACTTGTTGCCAAACACTCCCAATCCACTTAAAATCAGAGCCCAAAATGACACAGTATCAACATGTTATATGTACGGGTGGATCGGGTCTAACCCAAACCGATCCTGACCCAAAACAGTCTTCTTCTCTGGTGGGATTCCGTCATCCCCTCTGTCACTGGTGACTATTTTCCGACCATGTTCTAACACAAATCCAACAAGGATTTCTTCCAAATTCCATGAGGATTACAATCATATGCTTAGTTTTTCAAATCATTCAACACAACTTCACGAAATAGAGAAAATTAGTGGGTCTCCAACGAGACCAGATTTTTTTACCACCAACCTTTTTCCTATTTCGTGGCTTTTGGGCTACTGTTTCAACCCAAATTCTTCACATAACTTTATTTAAACAAATTTGGAACAGTTCTACATTTATTAAACTAAGATTCATGCATAAAATCACAACCTCAAATTCTATATTCAAAACTTGCAACTAGCTATTTCTCTCTCATTTGTCAACCATTTTTTTGTGATTCTTTTTGCAAAATGATCCTCTTACCATGCACTTTAAGAATCTTAAACTAAATCATGTTTTTATGCTTTGAAATTCAAAAACCATAACTCTGAATTTCACTCACCTTTTTGAGCTTTTGGCTCGCAATTTCCTCTTCCTTTTCTTTGCTTTTCCTCCTTGCTTCACTTCTGAATCTCAGAGTTTCAATTTCTCTCTCAATTTCTCTTGTTTCCTTTTTATCTTTCTAAACAACTGAACACCTCTATTTATAGAAATTTTCCACCGACTTCAGCTTCTCCCTCTCTTTCCTCTCTTCTTCCTCTCTGATTCTCTTCTTTTTCTTTTCTAAAGTTTCTTATCTTTTTTTAACCTCATGCATTTATTGATTTCTTGATATTTTTATATAATATACATATATATTACAAAACACACACTAATACACACACACTCCACTGCTGACATGCATTTTGCTCTTTCTCTCTCTCTCTCTCTCTCTCTCTCTCTATCTATATATATATATATATATACATTATTCTAATCATATACATATGTATATATATATATACATGTACACTTACATATATACGTTTATACAAACGTACACATACACATACTGTTACATGTATATATATATATAAACACACATATACATATACTGTTACACACAATATATATAGCAGTATATATATATTGCTATATACATACATGTTTATATATATACTTACTATATACATATGTATATCTACATATATATACATATGCGTATACATATTCCTACACATACATACATGCACATATCTGCGTATACGTTTCTTCTTATAGTCTATTTTCTCATACGGGCATTCCCCGGGTACTTAGGATTGCCTTAAATCACTATCGTATACTGACATAAATTGTGTTCAGTTTGTTCGTACGTGGGCTTTTCTAGGGTCTCAAGATTTTTTGAGATCATAAATCCTACTATTTACCTCGAGATATGTACCCAACACTTACACTAATCACTATGATAGCTTGGGTATATTTGAGGTTTATTGTCCTTGGTCTAGGTTTGTCTCGGTTTACATTTTGGTACTATGCTCATTGGCCTGGTCTGATCTCGGTATTATTATTTGATCCTTAGGACATAAATGGAATTATTATAATTTATTTAGGTCGAGGTGTTATATTCTTCTCCCCTTAAACTGAGTTTTGTCCTCAAAACTTGAACGTTCAAATCTAAAGAAACTCTATTCTCTTTTATATTATTTTATATTCATGGATTGATCCCTTGGGCCGATCATTGGTATTTTGGATCTCGCATTACGTTCTATTTTCTATCATACGTTATGTTTTTCCTCAATCATTATTTAACCAACTTCTTTTTCTAGAGAATTTTATTCAATAATATAGAGAGTTCCCAATATACTTCAGGTCTTTTTAGGGTCATATAATCACATAGTTAATCTTATCTGGTATTTCATCAAAATGGTTTAAGTTTTCTATAATCGAGGTAGTTCATAATTCCCTACGGTTCTTTCTCCCATAATTGCAATTATCCTCGTAGTACCTCAAAAAAAAAAAAATTCGTATATCATCTTATTTCATGGTTTCTCTTGACAATTTACTACAAGTCCAGTCCTTACGATCATTTAGATCACATGATCCTTAAAAGTTATTCTGAATCATCAATCATTTGCCTTCAACTAGCTTGACAGAGTATCATCCATATTCATGTCAAATCTACTACCCAGATCAATAAGATTTATTAAATCTTTTCTAATACTTATTCATCACATGTCAGTCTCTTTTTAGAATCCTCATATTTTATAAGGTCAATTCTAACGATCTCACTCATTTAGTAATTGTCTTCAAGACTCTATTCATATTTACCCTATCAGGGTCTATCTATGACTTACTCAAGAATTTTCATATTTCTGGTACATCATCAATTTATTTAAAGTATCAACTCCTCTTGTAATTATCCATTAAGTTTCTTTCAGACTATCTGTAATACCCCGACCCAAAAATATCGGGTCATATGGCACGTATTACGAGGTCAAGAAAAATTAGTGTAAAGATGTCTACACTTAAGGAAAACAATTAATTAACTTAAAATAATTAATTAATTAAGTTTATGAAATTGATTATAAATTAAGATAAATAGAAAATACACACATAAAAGTGTGTTATGTGACCAAGCATGTGTAAGTATTTATATATGTATTGATGCTGCACTTTTTGACTCGCAACAAGTGAGGGCTCCGTGACCTGTAGAACACTCAGAAAGAGGATCAGAGGACCACCGGATTGGCTCCGGCGATAGCCGCTCCGATGCTTAAGTAAGTAAACGGAATTGAAAGACTGTATTGAAAGCCAAAAGAATGAGCATGAAAATAAAGTGTACCTTTAGGGTTTAATTTATAGACTGTGGCCTTCCTAAGTTGATTAGGATTTAATGCCATGAATATAGGGATTTGATCATCGGAGATTGCAGTTACCTTGTGGAGTATTGCATAGAGATAGCCATAGATGGTAGTTCCCTTGTTGAAGACTGTTTCCTTGTTGAAGACTGTTTCCTTGTCGAAGACTATTTCCTTGTCGAAGACTGCTTCTTTATTCCTTGCTCGGCATCCGCTAAGGCAGTGACGAGGTCTGGATCCTGTGACAAGTTCTGAGACCCTTGTCCGGATATGTGTGCTCTGAAAGCATAAGTTTGGTTACTTCCGACCTTTTGTGCTGATCTGGATGCTTAATCTTTCAGTCATTGGCTGAGTGGCAACCATGTTGGCAGAGCCTGAGTTGGATTGTGGTCATACGTGTCGAGTGCTGATTGGCCTATTCTTTTATGGTATATCAGTTACTCCCCCCCCTAAGTCCTAGTTTGATGCTAGCAAGCAACTAGGGCTAAGCCTTTTTCGGAGAGTCATGTGTCCTGCATGTTCGCCTTTCAAGGCAACTGTTGGGGCGCCATTTATTGCGCAGCCGGAGATTAGGTCTTTTCAAGGTCATCATTTGTACTGGCCGATAGTTGGGTTTCCCGAAATCATCATTGTTCCGAACCGTCATGGCGTTTGGACTTGGTGGGTCCCTTCTGATACTGTGCTTATAAATACGGGGTGAGATTTTGAAATGACCTTTTCCCTATCATTTTCACTGTGCTAGAAGATTTCATCCGCCATTGTTGGTTTGTGTGACCTTGCAGAACACCGATTTCCTGAGTTAGACCAGGTTTGACCGATTTTTCCTCTTCTCTTGCTTCTTTCTTCTTAAATCCAGGAATAATGTCTGCCCCTTTTGAGTCCCCAATTGTAAGCGAGGGAGTAGGAAATCCTTCTGAGATGGCTGTACCGTCTCCTGTGGAAGATGTAGGTAACCCTGCTCCCAAAGATATTGGGGAGAGGCCTGTTGAACCTCCCCCTAGTCCTGGGGTTAGGATAGTTGATACCTTTGAAGAGCCCCGAGACAGGGCTGGGGAGACCTCTGGTAGGTCTTCCCACAGAGAAGAGGGTGAGAGTGCTGTTACTCAGAGCCTTCTAGACAAGTGGAGGGTAAAATACCATTTCCCCCCAAATGTGACCTGCAGAGTTCCAGGCCCCATGGATCGTCCCCAAAATGTTGAAGCCGGGGAGATTTGTGTCTACCTTGCCTGGTTCGAAATGGGCTTGAGACTCCCATTGCCGGATTTAGTTAGGCAATTCTTTTGTTGGTACAAGCTCTGCCCTACCGACCTGAATCTCAATAGCTGGCGGCAGCTTTTGGGGTTCATAGTGTTGGGACACCAAAACAAGGTAGATGTGTCTCTGGACTTGATCCGTAGCAATATGGATCTGAAGTTCAAGCAGGCCGAAGGCCTTTTCTATATGTCCTTCGAGAAGGGGTTCCGACCCCTGTCCTCCGTTCCTACTTCCAACAAAACGTGGAAGAAGTGGTACTTCTTTGTCGGAGGAGGATGGGAGCATGAAGACTTACAGGATGGAGAGGCCTCGCCATTCCCTCGTGCTACGGGTCATAAGGGTGAGGCTTATTCCCTTAGGTTTGCTTTAGCTTTGTTTATGCCTTCAGAACTGATAAACTGATATATCACTCCTTACTTCTGTGCAGTCAAGAGTGCTTGGAAGAGGCCCGATTTTACTAAAGTACTGCAAGATCAGTACCGAGTGCTACTTTCGACTTCCAACCGGGCTCATTCTGTCATTGTAACTCCGGAGAACTTGATGGCTGCCTGTTCTGCAGAACTTAAGAAGAGGCTGACATCGAAGTGGGCGGTGCCGGAGGCCCAAGTGGTGGGGGAGGCTTCCTCCCAAGCCGAGCCTGATGCTCCTCTTGAAGTAAAGAGGAGGAAGTTGATTTCTGGCTCTCCCGAGCCAGCCCCTGCCGAGGCTGAGATGGAGGCCGAACCTGCCGTTCCTGTTTCGGCCGCTCCTCCTGCCCCTTCTGGTCCGAGCAGAAGGACTAGGAAGGGGAAAGCACCTGCTGCACCGTCCGAGCCGTTTGCTGAGCCGGACTATCAAATTGCCAAGAAGGCATTTGATCAAATATGGGCCCAGGGCCTACACCGATACAGAGGGGATGACCCCTCTAAGCTGATGACTGAGATGATGAATCTCCAGATTAAGGTAACTTCTGAAGCTTTTCTTAACTTTTCTGTTTGTTCATTTGTTCAATCTAAATTGTCTGTCTTGCTTTGTGCAGAGTATGCATAGTTTGGCTGCTCTGATGGTGACCCCTATGGGCCTTGAGGAGGCCGAGAAGCTGAGGGCCAAAGTGGAAGAGATGAGGCTGGAGCTTGGGATAGCCCGATCCAAGGTTCAGACCGCTGAGGAGGGTCTGAAGGAAGCTACCACCAACCTTACCGTGGCAGAGTCTGAGAGGGACATATATGCTCAGCAGGTTGAGGGGCTTCAGGCGGAGTTGGTTGAGCTCTGGGGTTCCTTTAATCAGAAGGTTCAAGAGGCAGCTGATCAAGCCAAGGTTGAGGCTGAGATGGAATTGAAAGGTGAAGTTGAACAGATGGGTGATGACCTGATCCGGTTTGGCTTTGAAAGCTTCCGAACTAGGTTTCAGGTTCAGTTCCCAGGTTTTGATGTGTCGTCGATCGTTCCTCCTGAGCCTGCCTCATCTGGTCCTGACCCGTACAAGACGGCTGGGGCTACTGCTCTTAACTTGGAAGAAGATCCAGGCCCTTCTGACAAGGCTTGAGGCTTTTATGGGTCTTTTGATTTTTCTTCGCTTTTGCCATTTCCTTTTGATGTAATGGGTGTATACTTTTGATCAATGAAATTGACTTTCCTTCAGATTCTTCCTGTGTTCTTTCCTCCTGTGCAATTTTGTCGCAAGTGTGGCTGTTCTAAACCTCTTGCATGTTAGATCAACCGTCCAACAGTCAATAGTTGCTCTCTGAGCTTCGATACTCGTCATTGAATTATGAATGTAAATTAATTTCAACTGTCTCATCACAATAAGATAAGAAGGCAAACATAATCAGATAGATAGAGCCCAATAGAGTGGGAGTGAGCTTTTGTAGATCTCTGAGATAGACTGCTCTGAATCAAGAGCTTGTGAAGATAATCAGGCAGCTTGTGCTTGTCATTATGATGCTCGGCATGCTGTTTTCGAGTACTCAGGATCAGGATATGTCTGAGCTGTTTTGGCCTTTGTCATGTGACTGGCCTGTCATAAAATAGTCAAGACTGTAAGCTCTGAATCTTGGATAGGAGGCCTGTACATTTAGACTTTGTCCCCCTCTCTTTATCAACTTAGAAACTCTAGTGCTAGACTATGATTTTCGTTCACAGAGCTCTGTACCCTGTCTCTCGGTATATCGAAGAGGCACATTTAATGCACTGTTTATTTATTCGATTGCCGTTTTGGATTTCGAGGCCAATCTCTTTTTCACCGTTGTGACGGTTCAGTTGGGTGGCTTTTGGACTTCAAGGGTCTATATATATGGAAACGAGGGCATTCGGTTGCATTTAACCCTTTTATTCCCAAACTGTTTCCTCGTAGAAGAGACTTTTAGATACTGCTGAAATTTTGTCGCTTGCCCGGAGATGATGGATGATTCTCTGTCTGAGTTAGGAATGATTAAACTGTGGCCGAGATTTAACCTTCCCCCTTTTTCAGTCTCCAAGGAAGGATTAAAGGAGGCACAAGTCTTCTTGTCTCCTCTGGCATTCGGTCGGGATTCCTCTGATTGGTAGTGTTCCCTCCCTGATTCAACCGAGGCTTGGAGCGCCGATGATGAAGACGCAAGTGGGGTGCCTCCTCTTCTTCATGTTTCGTCAAAGACCCCTGCTCCAATCGGTTGGGGTGTAACAATTGACGTGAGGAAGACGAATGGCGGTCCCTTGAGACCCAGAGCCCTCATCCTCCGTTGGTCGTGAGATCAATGATAGTGATGACGAAATGGCCTGGGTGCTCCTTGATGCGGATTGGGGTTCAGGATTCCTTCTTTTCAAATGGAGCCGGCGACGGCGGTAATGGAAGTTTTGGATCCTGTGCCCTTTTATCATCCCATGAAGAAAAGCCGTGATGTTGCCAAGTGTAGCTTCTGTAGTAGCTTCTGTAATAGCTTCTGTAATAGCTTCTGTTTTATTTCCAGTCTTTGTACTGATGTAAATCTTCTGATTTATCAATAAAATTGAGCTCCTTTTTCTCAAATCTGATGTTCTTTTCTGTTTGAGTGTGCCCTTTTGAGTTAGATTACCCTTTTGTGCACTTCTGATCAATAACTCCTCCGTATATCTCGAGAATAAATCAAAGAAACTTAGAAAAATGCTTGAATCAAAATACTTTACGTCTGATCGGTACCATAGTACTTGTTGCTTGTTTGACAGATAAGCCAAATAATATAAATATCAGATCTGAGGTGTTCCGATCTAGGAAACTTTAGTTTGTAGATGCCTGGAACTTCTGTCTTTGGAAGGACTGGATCATAGAATCTGCTAATCGAGGACGGACCAGGCTCGGAAGGCCTGTGCATTAGGGTGGTCCAGGCTCTGGAGGCCTGCGTATTTAGAAAAATGGACCAAGTATTTAGGACCTGCATATTATGGACCAGGCTCTGGAGGCCTGTGCATTAATAGATGGACCAAGTGTTGAGACTTGTACATTTATGGACCAGGCTCTGGAGGCCTGTGCATTAATAGATGGACCAAGTGCTAAGACTTGTACATTTATGGACCAGGCTCTGGAGGCTTGTGCATTAATAGATGGACCAAGTGCTGAGACTTGTACATTTATGGACCAGGCTTTAGAGGCCTGTGCATTAATAGATGGACCAAGTGCTAAGACTTGTACATTTATGGACCAGGCTCTGGAGGCCTGTGCATTAATAGATGGACCAAGTGCTGAGACTTGTACATTTATAGACCAGGCTCTGGAGGCCTGTGCATTAATAGATGGACCAAGTGCTAAGACTTGTAGATTTATGGACCAGGCTCTGGAAGCCTGTGCATTAATAGATGGACCAAGTGCTAAGACTTGTACATTTATGGACCAGGCTCTGGAGGCCTGTGCATTAATAGATGGACCAAGCACTGAGACTTGTACATTATGGACCAGGCTCTGGAGGCCTGTGCATTTATAGATGGACCGAGTGAAAAAACTCGTACATTATGGACCAGGCTCTAGAGGCCTGTGCATTTATAGATGAATATTCTATGGAAGTAAAAGAAACATCTCTACTGATAATACTTCCATAAGTGTTCCACGTTCCATGGCCTAGGAATAGGCTTCCCAGTCATGTCTTCTAGCCAGTAGGTAGTAGGCCGAACAACCTTTGTTACTTTGTAGGGGCCTTCCCAGTTTGGTGACAACTTTCCCATAGTGGGATCCTTGGTGTTTTGAAAGACTCTTCTTAAGACATAGTCTCCGACTTGAAAGCTGACTGTCTTGAGTCCTACCTTGGAGTTGTTGACCATTCTCTGTTGATAGGCTTCCATCCTGATGCTGGCCTGATCCCTTCTCTCTTCGAGCAAATCCAAGTTTTCCATCAGCTGCTGATCATTGGATTCTTGCTCAAAGGCCTCAGTCCTCAGGGTTGGCATACCGATCTCAACCGGAATTACTGCTTCTATTCCATAGGCTAGTGAGAAGGGAGTTTCAAAGGTGGGAGTTCTTCTGGTTGTTCTGTAGGCCCAAAGAACTCCAGGGAGTTCTTCTGCCCACTTCCCTTTGGCCTGTTCCAACCTTTTCTTTAACCTGTCAAGGATTGTTCGATTAGTGACCTCTGCTTGCCCATTTGCTTGTGGATGGCCTGGAGAGGCAAAGTGCTGCCTAATGTTGAGATTTTCACAGAATGTTTTAAAGCCTTTACCAGTGAATTGTGTTCCATTGTCGGAGATAATCACACGTGGTATGCCGAACCTGCATACAATGTTTTTCTAGGTGAAGCTCTCAACTTCCTTTTCTGTGATATGTGTTAGAGGTTCAGCTTCGGTCCATTTAGAGAAGTAGTCGATGGCCACCAAGAGATACTTCCTGTTTGGAGGTGCCCTTGGTAATGGGCCCACAATGTCCATTCCCCACTGAGCAAAGGGCCAAGGACTAGGAATTGGGATAAGCTCGTGATGAGGCTGATGTTGGTACGGGGCAAACCTCTGGCATTTATCGCACTTCCGAACATATTCCTTAGCTTATTTCAACATGCCAGGCCAGTAATAGCCCTGCGATAGAGCTCGGTGGGCTATAGTTCTGCCCCCATTATGATTCCCGCAAATTCCTTCGTGTATTTCAGCTAGGACATATTGTGACTCGTCTGGAGCTAAGCATTTTAACAGAGGTTGAGAATACGACCTTCTGTAAAGCTTGTTGTTTAGGATCAAGTACCGAGCCGCTCTGATTCGGATTCTCCTAGCTTTGTTTTTGTCCTCTAGGAGGAGCCCGGATCTTAGATACTGAAGGATTGGAGTCATCCAGTTCTGGGGCTGTTCATCAATTTGAGCAATTTGGGCTTCCTCAATGCTGGATCCTGGCTGAAAGGAGATTTTAATTGTGGAGTTTGCTTCAAAATTGAGGCGGGAGGCCATGTTAGCCAGAGCATCTGCTCTGCAATTCTGGCTTCTCTCAATTTTCTAGATAGTAAATGTCTGGAAGGAATGCTTCAAATGGTTCACCAGTTCGGAGTACCGGAGCATCCTATCATCTTTAATGGAAAATTCTCCCAAGACCTAGCTCACCACCAGTTGGGAATCAGAGAAGACATCGAGGTTCTGAGCCTCGCATTCCAAGGCAAGCTTCATGCTTGAGATTAGGGCTTCATATTCGGCTTCGTTATTAGAAGCTTTGAATCCCAAGCTGACTGCTTTTTTTGACGTGAGCCCATCAGGGGACTGTAGTACCAGGCCTACCCCTGAACCTTGATCGGTTGACGATCCATCAATGTATAGCAGCCAGGTTCCCGAAGTTTCGGTGAGTCGCGCTTTGTTCTGAAGTGCCGGGGTGAACTCTGCCACGAAATCAGCTAAGGCCTGCCCTTTGATGGAGTTTCGGGGTACATATGATATGTCGAACTCCCCTAGCTCCACAGACCACTTCACCAATCTTCCCGATACCTCAGGTTTCCTCAGTATTGACTTCAGAGGGTAGGCAGTTGGGATCTCGATTGGATGGGCTTAGAAATATGGTCGAAGCTTCCGAGCTGATATGACCAAGGCATAGGCCAGTTTCTCTACTTCTGGGTATCTTTTTTTCGTGTCAAGTAGTGCCCTACTGGCGTAGAAAATAGGCCTCTGTACTCCTCTGTCCTGTCTGATCAATGCGGAACTGACCGCGTTTTCGGAAACTGCAAGGTACAGGAGTAGCTTTTCTCCTTGTACTGGTTTTGACAGAAGTTCTGGAGAGGCTAGATACTCTTTTAGCTCTTGAAAGGATTCTTCGCATTGTTCCGTCCACTACAAAGCTTTGCTGCCCTTCAGAGCTTTGAAGAAAGGTAGGCAGTGGTCAGTGGATTTGGAGATAAATCTGCTCAGTGCCGCAACTCTGTCATTCAATGCCTGAATTTCCTTCCTGGTTCTTGGTGACTTTAGCCCAATCAGGGCTTGGATCTGAGTGGGATCTGCTTCGATACCCCTCTGAGAGACAATGTATCCCAAAAATTTTTCCTTCGTAACTCCGAAGGTACATTTCGAGGGGTTGAGCTTCATCTTGTGCTGTTTGAGGATATCGAAGGTCTGGGCTAAGTGCTGGAGGTGGTTGCCTTTCTGAAGACTCTTTACCAGCATGTCGTCGATGTATACCTCCATGGTGCTGCCGAACAGTGGGCTGAACATCTTGTTCACCAACCGCTGATAAGTGGCTCCAGCATTCTTCAAACCGAAAGGCATCACTCTGTAGTAGTAGAGCCCTCTTTCAGTTATGAAGGCAGTCTTCTCTTGATCTGGAGGGTACATTTAGATTTGGTTGTACCCAGAGTAGGCATCCATGAAACTCATAAGCTCATGCCCCGCAGTGGCGTCAACCAGTTGGTCTATTCTTGGCAATAGAAAGCTGTCCTTGGGGCACGCCTTGTTGAGGTCTGTATAATCAACGCAGACTCTCCACTTGCCATTTTTCTTCTTGACAAGCACGGTGTTGGCTAGCCACTCGGGATAGAACACTTCCCGTATCATCCTGGCGTCCAGCAACCTTTGGACTTCTTCATTTATAATTCGATGCCGCTCAGGGGCAATCGGCCTTCTGTTCTGTTTGACTGGCGGGTGATGCGGATCCACCATCAGTTTGTGAGTTATAAGATGGGGATCTATTCCCTCCATGTCTTTGGTCTCCCAAGCAAAGATAGAGAGGTTGTCTTTCAGGAACCTGACTATCTTTTCCTACTCGGTGTGTGTTAGGTCTGGGCCGATGTACAAATAACGCCTCTCTGCTTCTGAACTGACCAATACTTTAATGGGCTCGCCAACAGGTTTGGCTCGGCTGTCACATCCCCTTGGGCTCAGGGGTTCTTCAATGCTGGATGGGCAATCCTCTACCTTGGGAGAGTGAGTGAGAACCGGATCTTCACAGTCCCGAGTGTACTGTAATTGCTATTTAGGAGCCTTTTCCTTGAGGGCAATAGCGTGGCATTCTCGGGAGGTTGGTTGACACCCTCTGACCGAGTGGACGCTCTGGTTGTGGACGTACTTCAGACACTGATGGAGGGTTGAAGTAACTGCTCCTATCTAATGCAACCAGGGTCTCCCAATTATGACGTTGTAGGGAGATTGCATGTTTAACACCATGTACTCCGAGATGGTGGTCTTCTGCCCTTCACCCTCTCCTATAGTGGTAGGAAGGTCGACTCTCCCCAAAGGGGTATTGAGGTTGTCATCAAAAGCTGCCATCACGGCAGTGGTGGGCTTGACGTTGTCATGGTCTATCCCCATCTGTTTAAGTGGCTCATAGAACAGTATGTTGACGGAGCTGCCAGTATCGACCAGGACTCTCCTGGTCTCAAAGTTGGCGATTCTGAGGGTGATAACAAGGGCATCACTATGAGGGCAATGTACCCCTGCTAGATCTTGCTCAGTGAATTGAATCTCCGGTGCTGGCTTGAGCCTCTTTTCTACGTTGGAGATCTGTACTACGTTCGAGGCAACTCTGGCCTCCCGAGCATATCTCTTTCTTGCCCTGTTGGACATTCTTGTGATAGGAGAGTCAGCATGGAGGACGTAGATAACATTGTTGTTCTGCCTCTGAGGCTCGTTTCGCCCTTCCCTCTGCTCCTGCCTCTGCTCGGGCCTTTGATCTGGCCGTTGTTGAGGCTTGTCGTCTTGGGGGTTCTGCCTTCCGTCCAGCTTGACGAACTCCCAAAGACGCCCCTTCTTTATGAGTTGCTCTATCTCATACCGGAGGGTCCTGCATGTGTTAGTTGTATGTCCATGATCTTTATGGAAATTACAATACTTACTTTGGTCCCGCAGGCTGGGGTCTCCTTTGATTGGTTCTGGCCACCTCAGGTTCTCCCGATCTCGGATCTGCCGGAGTACCTGGTTCGGTGTGGTGTTTAAAAGAGTGAAGTTGGTGAACTCCCTTGGTCCGGAGTTGTACACAGCTCGGGGCGCTGCTCTCTTCTCTGGGCTCCTGGCCCTCTTTTTGTTGGAGTCTCTTCTATGATCCTCCTTCTTGTGGTCCTCCCTCTTCGGATTATCCCTCTAGGTCTGATCTTTGCCCTTCTGGGATGTGCGGTTGGCTTCTTCCAAGTTGATGTACTTTCTGGCCCGATCCATTAATGCCGCCATATCGGCTGAAGGGCTCTTTGTTAAGGAATCTCTGAATCCACCTTGGGCAAGCCCAGCAGTCAGGGCTGCTACAAGGAACTTTGGGCTGCAGTCGGTGATTTCCGTGAGTTCGGTATTGAAGCGCGCAACGTAGGCTCGGAGGGATTCCTCCCTAGTCTGCTTAATGTTTAGCAGGAACTCTGGGCCCCTTCTGAGCCTCCTGCTGGTCATAAACCTATCCAAGAACTGTCTACCGAGCTCGTAGATGCTGGTAATTGAGTTTGGAGGAAGGTTATGGAACCATTTCAGAGTAGTTCCCTTCAAGTTGGTGATGAAAGTTCGGCACATGAAAGCATCAGAGGCTCCATGAAGGGCCATCGTATGCTGATAGTGCGAAAGATGATCTCCTAGATCTCCAGATCCATCATATAGGGTGAACTTGGACACCATGAATTTTCTGGCCTCTCTTCTGACATGATGGTGTGAGTGAACGGAGTGGCTAGTCTTCCGAGTAGCCTGGCCAACTCATCTTGTTCTGGAGGGTTCTGAGGTCCTCTTAAGGCAATTGTCCGGTCCATAGACTCGGCAATTTCCTCTACCCTCCGCGGGTCTCTGAGTCTGACATCTTGCGAACCCTGCCTGACAGTCTCGGCTTCAGGGTAGTAGGGTTGAGTACGCCCTTCGGACGGAGGAGGAATCCGAACCAGAGGGATTGGTGCCGCATGATGAGGCTCCTGCGGTGCTGGATGTGCTCCCGAGGCCCTTGGAGTTGGGGCTCGAGTAGTGCTCCGGTAATGGACGTCAGGGACGAAGGCGGATGTCCCCCAGCCAGGGACTGTTGATGGCTGTGGATCTCGGCCAGCGCGAGCAACGCCCAAAGGGTGCCCAGGCTAGTTAGTTGGAGCCTGCTCACGAAGTTCTTCATTCTCCGTGGCAACAGGAGGTTGCGTTCCTGTAACGAAATTGACCGGCGGGCTAGGAGAACCCGCTGCTTGGTTTTGCGTGAGTGTTGCCAGCGTTCTAGTGATGGCAAGCAACTGCTCCTGCACCAGTTCATTGTGTTGTTTTATCGCTTCGATCTCTTGTCGCATAGGATTGGCCGCTGGTCCCTTTGTGCGGGGAGCAGGCGGCTGACGTTGAGCGTTTTGCGAATTCTGAGTATTCTGTCGTGGTTGGAGATTTGGTGCCATGGTTTTCCGGTGAAGAAAGAGATGGGTTTATGAATAGAGCACTTGGAGATTAGTCGTTCCCACAGACGGCGCCAAACTGATGCTGCACTTTTTAACTCGCAATAAGTGAGGGCTCCGTGACCTGTAGAACACTCAGAAAGAGGATCAAAGGACCACCAGATTGGCTCCGGCGGTAGCCGCTCCGATGCTTAAGTAAGTAAACGGAATTGAAAGACTGTATTAAAAGCCAAAAGAATGAGCATGAAAATAAAGCGTACCTTTAGGGTTTAATTTATAGACCGTGGCCTTCCTAAGTTGATTAGGATTTGATGCCATGAATATAGGGATTTGATCATCGGAGATTGCAGTTACCTTGTGGAGTATTGCATAGAGATAGCCATAGATGGTAGTTCTCTTGTTGAAGACTGTTTCCTTGTCAAAGACTATTTCCTTGTCGAAGACTGCTTCTTTATTCCTTGCTCGGCATCCGCTAAGGCGGTGACGAGGTCTGGAGTGTTGGTTTGGATCCTGTGATAAGTTCTGAGACCCTTGTCCGGATATGTGTGCTCTGAAAGCATAAGTTTGGTTACTTCTGACCTTTTGTGCTGATCTGGATGCTTGATCTTTCAGTCATTGGCTGAGTGGAAACCATGTTGGCAGAGCCTGAGTTGGATTGTGGTCATACGTGTCGAGTGCTGATTGGCCTGTTCTTTTATGGTATATCATGTATAATTATATACATGTAATACTTGGATATAGGAAAAATAAAATAAAATAAATATAATATATATATGTGTATATATATATATATATATGGGACGGCTGTGTGTGACACTTGTATTATATAAAGATGTGGGGGAGACATTGAATTAAGGTGAAGTATGGGGATGATGTACCATATATGTATATTATATATGCAAGTAGGTGAAGGATTATGGAAGAAAGAATGGCCCCAAATCAGAAAGTATGGGAGGTATGGCTGTTGATTTGATGAGGTAAAGGAGTGAAGTGATGGCCAACAAATCTCTTATATACATATATACATATATTGTATACATCCCCATGTCACACGGATAAAAAGAGAGGGAGGGAGAGAGAGAGAGAGAGAGAGAGAGAGAGAGAGAGAGAGAGAGAGTTTGGAAAGAGAAAGAATAAAGCTGAAAAGGAAAATAAGGGAAGGAAACCAGAAGAAAAGAGGAGAGAAACCCACTCAAAAAGGTGAACTCATGAAAACTCTTAAATTTCTCTCTCTAGAAATATGCATGAATAGAAATTGTTTGAAGCTTAGTTATGCATGTATAATGTTAGATATGTGTTTTAGAGTTGATTTAGCATGAAATCAGGCTATGAAAACAAACAAAAACATGTAACCCAACAGAGGTCGCCATTAAAGACCTTGCTTGAAGTAGGTCTGATTTCATCATCACCAAACTGTGTTTGGTGTATAAGGACTTCAAGTAGACATTATAAGCATCCCAAAAACATAAATCCGCGACCAAAAATCACAAGAAATGGCCTCCAAACATTGACTTGCAGGTACGGGTTTCAAAATTCAACCTCACAAATCTACCTTTAAATCTATTTTTTTGAATGGGAAATAAAACCCCATAAAGAGGGGATCACAATGAAACAAATCCCAAGGATTTTGGCTTAGAAATGAACATTTGCGACCAACCTACAGTTCGGATTATCAAACCTTGAAACGAGCTAAAGAGATCAATTTGATCTTCCAAATGAATGTCAAACTCTTAAGTGATGACCCAAAAATGATTTCCCATCAAAACAGTGAGCCAAAATTCACGAAATTGAAGAAAAAGAAAAACTGCAATTAGGGCAACAGTCGTGGGTTGATGAGGAAGACGACGCTGAGTCGACTCGTCGTCTTTCGAGTTGAACGGGTCGACTCGTGCACGTGGCAGCACGTAAGGCTACCACCGAATAAACGAAACGCGGTCGTTTAGAGCTTAAGGGTTTTTAAACCCTGAGCGACCTGTTTGGCTACGCGTATTGGGCCCAAATCAGATATCCTATACACGGTTTAAATAACCTATCCACGGATAAGTTCCCTATACGCCGTTTGGTTTAAGAAAACAGAGAAAAAAAAAAGGGCGCAAGCCCTGGGGTTCGAACCCCTGACCCACGTGCCCAATCGCCACACTTACCACTTGGCCACGCGCACGCGTGTGATGTATGCGTGACAAAATATATATATAATATATATTTAATAAAACCAGAAAAAATAAAGGTACGTTTGCACCTGGTGGGATTCGATGGCAGTATCTTTTGGGAGGGAGGTGACACGCTGGCCAGCGTGCCACCCATTTCATCTGGTTATTCTATGCAAACAAAATGTATATATATACCATATTAAATAAATTTAATTTAATTAAAATTATTTAATTAAATTAAATAGTCAAAAAATGCCCGGTGTCCAAATGAGATGAGTTATATATGTATTTCTACTATCTCAGGCCTCCTAAGTCCATTGGTGAGGTCCACGACATGAGATGAGGTCCCGAAAAATTTAAAGACCCTTAAAAATGTCAAAATGACTAAAATACCCCTGCCCCATAAATGAGTCAAACGAGGTCCAAATAAAATAAATAAATAGTGGATTTTGACTATTTGGAATATTTCGAATCTAATGGTAGGGTCTGTTTCACGAGACGGGACTCCAAAAAATTTAGACACGTTAAGGTATAAATTACCAAATTGCCCCTAACATGTCCTAAGCCGAATTAAATTCTAAAAAAGCCTAAATCGACTTTCTTCGACGCTCCGGACTCAATGATAGAGTCTACTTGACCAAAAGAGATGTCGAAAATAAAGAGACATAAAATTTGTTGAATAGCATCTGTCAGATGACTATAAATTAAAGTAATGCCAAAGTACTAATCTAAGGCGTATACGAGAAAATGAATTACGAAAAGACACGGCACGTAAATATGTGAAGTAAATAAATTTAAATTAAAGTTAATGAAGCTACCATAAGAGCATAAATTAAAATGAATTTAATTGTGTCATAGGTTAAGAGTACGAGTTAAGTTACGTTCATATGAAATTATGAAATCGTTTTAGGATCTAATACAATTTAAGCATAAGTTAAGGAATATCGAGATGATATTACAATGAATGTGAAGTTGATGAGATGTTTATGAATTTTTCTTAGGAAATACAAGGAAAGTGAGAAAGCGCATTTTTAGCACTAAGCCTAAAGGACCGAAGTGAGTAACCTTGTATTTGAAGTTTCAAATTCAGTATTTACATGATTCAGTTTTAAATTGTTCTATCTTTATAAACCCTATTGTGACATGCTTAGTAAATGTTTTCTTTACAGTTTTCTTAAAATGCGTTTTCAGCATGTCTAAGTTAAAAATAAAAATCTTGTTAAATATTTTGAGTTTGCCTATTTCAAGTATACAAATGTTTATCACGAAGTTATGAATGTTATGTTTTAAAGTACTCACGAGAAATATCTATTTGACATACTCATATGTTAAATGTATTTAAAATGCAAGATAAATAATAAGCACATAGGTAGTGTTGTGGGTTGTATGGAACTCAACGGACCTATCATGTGCATCATCACATAGGTAGTGAGGAGGGTTGTACAGAACCCAACAGAACTATCATGTGAAATGCCTGGTAGAAGGATCTAATCCCTCAGGCAAATGAGATATCTCCACGTATATGTAAAATGGGAGTCTGGTTCGAAACGGATTCCACTAATGAAAGAGATAAGATGACAAATGAGTTTGAAAATGGAAGCAAGTTTTACCCTCATTTTCAATATGCACATGTTTTGAGTTTTATATACTCTATTTAAGAAATACATGTTATGTTATATGTTTTGAAGTTTATATGAAGAAGTATATGTTAGCTTGAATACTTTTAAATGTTTCAAAGCTATCTGTTTTATGAAATGCATATGTTTTGAGTTATATACTCTATTTGACGAAGTACGAGTTTAGCTTGAATACTTTAAATGTTTTGAAGCTATCTGTTTTAAGAAATGCATATGTTTTATGTTCAAGTATACGAGCAATTGGCAGTGAATGTTTTACAAAATCTTATGTACTAAAAACCACTGCTAATTGAAAACCCCATGACGAATACTGGAATTGCTCACAAGCTTAGATTAGCTTACCCGGACTTTGTTCGGATCCCCCTTTCAGGTAATTGACAATAGGGCTGATTGGAAGACAATGAGGATGAGCCTAGCTGTTTTTGGAAGGGACATCTAAGTAGTTCTTTTGTTAAGTATCATGAATTTAAGTTGTAACCTTTGCTTTAGTAAGGTAGTGAATTGTTATGTATTAAACCCCAAGGGGCAGCTGAATATGTATCCATTATAAAAGCCTTTAAGTTTTTAGTTATGCTCTGAATGTATGATCATGTGTACCATTGTGAATAGCGGCAGTATTAGACGGATGTGCAAATTTTAAAATGAGAAAAGAAAAGAAAAAGTTTTTCACGCTTCTGTAACCACATGAAGCACATCTATTCGATACCGTCACTTATGTACGAGCCTTGCCCCAAGGCCTCCAGGTCGAAGGGCGGCGGTCGCGGCTCGAGATTCACACAGGGTGGGTTTCAGGTCGTGACACTATCTCTCATATTGATTTATTATCAAATCCACTGTCTTTCAAAGTGTTACCATTCTAATTAGATGTTACTCTATATCTTTCAAGAGAATACTAATCGTTGCCTTTATTCTACTATGGTTCCTTGTAATTCACTGATAAATTCATATTTCAATTATCAAGGTTAAAAATCTCAATACTGCTATGATTCCTCCTCAAGAATCCTGAATCTTTGTTTTTAAGTATAACCATTATCTCCCAAGAGTTTCTATTCATTTTATCTCGTTCATCAAGTAATCAATCATTTCTACCATAGCATATAGTTCCTTCTAAAGATTATTAATCTTAGTATCTAAATTTTCTATTGTTCTTCGAAGTTATCAATCACTAAATCATTTAAATTGTTAAATTTTTAAAATTCTAAGAGTATTTGATTGACTAATAATTGTGTGTCTGTGTTCTGTACTTTACTTATTTCATTTATAATATCCCTTATTGATTACTCTCTTGATGGAAATTGAACAATTAACATATAACTTAGGAGTTTTGTTTCTATGTTCAACTAGCAGTTCAATTTCTAAATCGATCTAGTAGTAAATGCGAAAGGTATAAATCAAATACATAAAGCTAGTATGCGGGTAGGTCATAACTAAACTAGAAAAGTACTTGCAACTACTGAGGTAGTAGCCTGCATGTCTCCTATAACAATAGAGAAATCCTTTCTAGAGTATTCTTATTCATTGCCCCGAGTCTGGGATTCAGTTGTAGGAGCTAATAGGGGAACTACGATACGGGTTATAAATCTCTTCTCGTGGGGACAATTTCTGGCTCTCCTCTAGGGACATTCTCTTGCGAAGTGTTCAGGCTGCTCGCAGAAGTAGCAGAGGTTAGTGTCCTTAAGGCAAACCCCCTTGTGGAATTTATGGCAATTGGAACACTTTAGGCAGGCGGGACATTTGATTGTGCCCCTATTATGGAATCTGGCCCTCGTTTTCCTTGATCCTACCCCGGGTCTAGAGAATAAGGGTCCTTGCCTTTTGTTTTTGTTATCTTTAGACCTTTGATTCTGAGGTAATGCCTCGATGATCTTTTCCATGAGTTGTTCCATCCTCTTTAATCTATCCATATGGTCCATGACTCTCTAGGTACTCCTCGTGGTTACCATTACTACAAAAGACTAATAGTTAGAATTCATATAAGAGTCTATCTATCATGCTAGGCTCTATCTATTGACTGACTCTAATTGGACGTTGATAATATTAGTACTCTAGTCTTAACTCCCATAACTCCATGAAAACACTAGAGCTCTTTTACTTAGTGGTTTTCAAACCTAGAGCTCTGATACCACACTGTCACGACCCGGAACGCACCCTATGCAGATATGGCATCACGATCCCGGCCCGACCCATTTACCGAATCAAAGTTTTTCTTTAACCTTAACTTAACATGAATATGTGAGTGTTATTAACATGCAATCAATAATTAAACACAGAGCAAAAGACTCAATAAAATTTTTACATTTATAATACTAGAGTTCTTAAATATACAGAGTCAAAACTCTAAAATATAATTTTCCCTAGAACGTGGGGTGATCAGAGAATACAGGACAAGCATTATACTTCACTATTAAAATATCCTTGCAATATATGTATCTGCAGCAACTCTACGCTTGTTCAGGATCTAATCCCTACTCTCAAATTGTGGCTTCCTTACTTGAAATAGTCAAAATAAATTTGTAATGAGCTAACTTAGCCCAATAAGTAAATCCCTTTACTCTGCCATGGGTCAAAGTTAATATAAGAAAGTTCATAAACCAAGATAAACAAGGTTATGCCAATATGATAACTAATCAAGAAAATAAGATGTCACAATAGCAAGTCACAAAATGTGAAGCAACTGAACTAACCCCTCGGGCCTAAGGCACATCCCATGATAGCACAATGAATATCCAACGATATCAAGTATAGAAATCATCAATAGGGATTTGGCCTAACCAATAAATGTACTACCACAATAATAGATACCTGCTCAATATAAGAAATGCTCTAGTAAACATATGATCATTGACTGAAATGTAACATGATCATCCAAATGAATGCAATAATAGATTTGAGCCTCAAATTTGGTGAATGGAATTTGATAGGGCCCGGCATACCCTATCATTGTGCATATTCAACACCTCTTTTCGAGCGTTTGACCCCGCAGGTACGCCAACTTACAGATGCATGAATAGCATTGGGAGCTCAATTTTATATATCGTCCCACTTGGATGCTTCATCCTGAATATGATAGACATTGTGACATGATCATAACTCTGCGTCTGAATAATATATCAAGATCATAATTCCACCCAGAATATAAAAATGTGGAATATTTTTGTTCTCACACAAAGAACTATTGCCTCTGTAAGCCTGATATAGAGATGTATAATAATTGTATGATCAAGATATGGAATTCAACTTAACAGTATTCACAAGCTATAATAAATATCGAAATGTGGAATCAATAACATCTGAATGTTTAAAGGAATACAAGTTTTGGCAGTTAGAAGAAATAATTGTGTGACATGGCTAGAACTTTACCACATGCAAAGATTAGATTTTACTTACCCTTACTATATTTCTTAGGAAGTTAGACCTCTTTCACTTTCCCCTTTGACATTTCTATTATTCAAGAAACACATCCCAGTCCATTTATACATAGTCTATGTTATTCATTAAATCTTATATATCATCACCATAAGTATCTTATTTTCTAAAATGGACTCTATTATTAAGTCTAGAATGTCTAAGAAAGTTGGTTTAGGCTTTTACGGACTTCAATTTAGACATCGGTACTAAAAAGGATAAAATGGTCATTTTTCATTTTTACGTGTCTTTATTTTTTGGGGCTTATTTTCATAAATTAGACTTCACCATTAAGTCTAGAATGCCCAAAATAATAAAAATTTACTATTCATTTGTTTTAATCGAAGTTCGTTTGACTCATATTTGACTAGGGTCATTTTGGGTAATTTTTCCTTTTATAAAATATTTAATTTATTCAATTGTGTCATATCACAATTATCATAAGTCTAGGGCCCTTTTCTAATTCTTTAAACATTTGGGCCAATTTTATAAAATAAGAAATAACTATTCTTAATAGGATTAGCCAAAAAGTGATTAAGGCACAAAATTGGGATAAGATAGCATTGTTCCCATTCCAAATTTAAATCCAATTTATTAAACTTGTTGTCAAACACTCCCAATCCACTTAAAATCAGAACCCAAAATGACACAGTATCAACATGTCATATATGCGGGTGGATCAGGTCTAAGCCGAACCAGAACCTAAACCCGAACCAATCTTGACCCAAAATAGTCTTCTTCTTTGGTGGGATTCCGTCATCCCCTCCAGCACTAGCGACTATTTTTCGACCATATTCTAACACAAATCCAACGAGGAGTTTTTCCAAATTTCGTGAGGACTACAATCATATGCTTAGTTTTTCAAATCATTTAACACAACTTCACGAAATAGAGAAAATTAATGGGTCTCTAGTGAGACCCAATTTTTTTACCACCAACTTTTTTCCTATTTCGTGGCTTTTGGGCCACTATTTCAACCCAAATTCTTCACATAAATTTATTTAAATTAATTTGGAATAGCTCTACGTTTATTAAACTAAGATTCATGCATAAAATCACAACCTTAAATTCTATATTCAAAAACTATAACTCTGAATTTCATTCACCTCTATGAGCTTTTGGCTCTTAGTTTCTTCCTCATTTTCTTTGTTTTTCTTCCTTTCTTCACTTCTGAATCTCAGAGCTTCAATTTCTCTTTCAGTTTCTCTTGTTTCCTTTCTGTCTTTCTAAATAACTGAACTCCTCTATTTGTAGAAATTTTCCACCGACTTCAGCTTCTCCCTCTCTTTCCTCTCTGATTCTCTTTCTTTTCTTTTCTGAATTTTCTTATCTTTTTTTAACTTCATGCATTTATTGATTTTTTGATATTTTTATATAATATACATATATATTACAAAACACACACTAATACACACTCACTCACACACACTTCACTGTCGACATGCATTCTGCTCCTTTCTTTCTCTACATATATATATATATAGATACAGTATTCTAATCATATACATATGTATATACTCGTATATATATATATATATGTGTGTGTGTGTGTGTGTACACTTACATATATACGTTTATTGTCACATCCCCATTACCCACCCTGTGCGGATTAGGGGCATGCAACCGGCCAATTAGGCACCCATCGGTTTTTTTTTTTTTTGAAATCAAAATGCCGACGGTAATCCTAACCACAGGCCATTCATCAGTAACATCCAAGTACAATGCATTCAACTAATATAAGTTGCAGCGGAACTAAGGGAATGCATAACACCTTGGCAGAGCCATTAATACATCCATGGTTAACTATTACATCATTGTCCTACAAAAGATACGAGTCTTAGGTTTCAGTACATCATATTCAAAAATGGAGTTAGGTACAAAAATGGTAAATTCATGAGTTCTTCAAAATAGTGCTCCGGGTCTCCAACCCGCTAATCCTGATTGCTGGGTCCCTCACCTGAAAAATGTTAGGGAAGGGGTGAGCTTTTAAAAGCCCAGTGAGTAACACGGGTCCCCTGTCATGGGTTTCAAACCATTGTTGTTTATAAAACAGGTGGTTGAATCAAGCATTTCAGAGGATATAGTTAAATCCGTATATTTGAACAATATTTAAAAACAGGAATACAGTCAAAACATCAGAGCAACAGAACAGTTCAATAATGAGCAGGGCAAAATAGTATAACAGGATAACAGTACAGTATACACAATTCAAACAGTGCAATATGCTCATGTAGTGCTCAAAACTAAATTTGGTACCATGAGTCAGTTGTTCTTTTAGTAAAAACAAGGATAATTTCATTTCAATACGGAACAGTGAAATCGGACAGGGTAAAATATAATCATGCATTGAGTAGAAGCATGAAAGACAGTATATCAGTAGGAACAGTACAGTACAGTATTTAAAAATACAATAACTAGACGGTGTACTTATACACCAATTCAGGAGTCTAGGTTACTCACCTTGTGCGGTAACGGGACTTAACTGAGAAGCCTTTCTCTTCTTCTTATCCTTCTTTATCCTAGAAAATTTATGAACATTTCGTAAATCTCACATGAATCTTAACTTGGTTTATTTTAATTCAAAATTCAACCTGAGTTAGACTATCTCGCTGTCTATGTGTTTTTATGATAATTGAAATTCACCTTTGCACCCACTCTTTCAGGGTTTCCGTGTCTTCCTGTTTCTTTAATTTAGCCTCTGCGACCATTGCCTTGGTACGCATTTTGGTCATTTTACAGTTGTGAAGTTTGATTCCGATTCATCATCCGATCACGTGTATAGTCCCATACGTGTTAGGGTTTCTATTGTTTTCAGTTTCGTCTCAATCGGACTTTGTTTGGGTTCTAAACAGTGTCAGGGGCAGTTTGGTAATTTCATGTGTCATATTTTTTGGTACTTCATCTGCTAATACGGACCTTACCGTTGAGTCCGGAATGTCTGACATAGTCAAAATAGACTACCTTTTAGTTGTATTTGGGTTCGGGCATCATCAGGGGCAGTATGGTCATTTACTCCTACGTGTTTGTATTTTTCGGGACTTAATTTCCCAAATCGGACTCCACCATTGAGTCCGGAATGTTTGAAATAGTGAAAATACACTATTCATTTGACTTATTTGGACTTCATTTGACCTATTAATGACCTAGGGGTAATTTGGTCATTTTTATTTAATTAATAAATTAATTAAATAATTTATTTTATTATTTATTAAATTATCAGGGGTATAAATGAATTAAAATTTCAGAATCTGGGCCAGAGTCAAATTTCGCAAAACTGTTGGGGCCTTTATGTAATTTTTCAAAAGATTTAAACTGAACCAAAGGAATCAGTCCTTATGCAATTGAACCGGACCGGTCCAATCCGGTTCTAACCGGTTCAGGGTAATGTGCTGACGTCAGGATGACGTCAGCCCTACAATTTAAATTTTAATTTAACAGTACCAAAATGACACAGTTTAGGTTATGGTTCATATCCGTTTTTATTCGGGTCGGGGCCCGACCCGAAGACCCGATCCATGACCCGGTTACTGTTCATCGTCCCTACCCGTATAGGGCTACTGTTGCCCTAGAAATTTCAGAAATTTCTCTCTCAAATTCGTGGGGTTTTAAGCAACGATTCTCACTGGTTTTTGTTCCAAAAGGTTTCTGAGAGTAATGTCGTTCATTTGGCATAAATTTCAAGCTTCAAACTCAACAATGGGGGCCTGTTCTAACGGATTATCGTGGAGAGTTATAGTCGGGTCATACAGCCTTATTTCTCCACCATTTTGCATGAGGTTTGGTCCTCTGCAACCCTTACAACGTGTACTTCCTTTCCCAATTTACCAATCTCAGTTTAGGGGCCAAATTCGAAGGATTCATTTTTGGGCCGAAAAGAATAATGTCATTTTTGGGGGTCTCAACCTAGGTTTCTAGGTTGTGGTTGGGGTTTTCCAAGGTTCTACAAAGTCCTATTTTATGTTTTGATCATCCAAGGTTCGGTTGGTTGAGGTCGGATCAGACCTGCAACCTCAAGGTCCATCAATGGCGGTTTGCTACGGGTTTGGGTTTTTGGGCAGTTTTATGGGTTCAAATCATTCGTAAACAACCCAGTTTTGATTATTAATCTACTACGCATGCATTAACAGTCTTAAATCTATAAAACATTAGCTAAATAAAGCAGGAAAATTTTTAAAAAGTTTTTGAATACTGGCCTTTGAACAGTGGTCTCTTCACTGTTGAGCTCGAGCAGGAGCTTCAAGGGTTGGATTTGGGTCCCCTCTCAGTCGTGCAGCCCCTCAGTTCCAGCCTCTAGCTTCTTCTAAGCTCCTTCAATGGATTCCCACAACTCAAGCTTTCTCTCTCTAACTTCCTCTCTCTAACCCGCTTTCTCTCTCTAACTTCCTCTCTACAGTTCTGATCTTTCCTCCATGCATATATGGAAATTGTATATCAATAATCAGATTTCTTTTCTTGATGTTTCATCTCCCCCAAGTGCATGATGGGTTTGCATGCAATTTGGTTGGGAGGAGATGTAATCATGGTGGGATAGGCATGATGGGCTATAGCATAGGGTGATGCATGCTTGGTTATTGGTCACTTTGGGGAGAGGCCAAATCTGATTGCTATTTAATTATATATCTTTGCATATATATGCACAAAGGTGCTCTTAGCTTAGTTGGTAAATTTTTGGTAACCCAAATTCTGCCTAGGTTGGTCAAGGGATCAAATCCTCTTGGCCACATTTTTGGTCTTTTTCCCATATTTCGGGCTTAGGCCCTGTTTGGCTGCGCATTAATGCAGTTTCACTGTTTTCTTCCTAACTTTCATTCTGTAGCTTATTTTCCGACGCGGTTTCTTCCGGTCAACTCCTAGTTAGGTTAGCTTCAGTGTCTAAGGGTTCAGTGACAGTAATCAGTTTCTCAGAATTTTTAAAATTTGCTAACATGGGTTTTGTCAGTGTTAAACAGTTGATTTTAAACAGTTAAATGCCAGATCAGATTTCAGAAAGAGTTTTTCATTACATAATTTAATAATTAAGTCTGGGGTGTTACATTTATATATACACACAGATGCACATACTGTTACACACACACATATATATATATATATTTACTGCTATATATATATATACTTATTGTAATACCCCGACCTGGGATTATGGCACGTAAATCGAGGTAGACCGAGTCGAGTAGTGTAATATCCAGATGTAACCCGAGCTGTTAAGACTTTATATCATGATATCATATGCACTGAACGATTTTGGAATGTGAACGGTTTTAATTATATAGTCAATGCCGAACAACACCTAAGTGACCCAAAATCGAGCATCGTAATACGTGTATACACGCAAACCCATGCATGTGTACGTATGCATGTATGCATCGACCATTCAATATAAGTGTATGTATATGTAAATAGATTTTAATATATATGTATATATAAACATATATAGGATGTATAAGAAATGTATATATATATATATGGTATTGTATAATATATATATATATATATGTATATATATGGTATTGTATAATATATATATATATGTATATTAATATCAAAATACAAAGCAAGGGAGAGGCTGCCATGCATACAGCATGTGTGATCAGTGTGAGATTGGTGTGTGTTTGTGTGTGTTGGGGAAAAGCAGCAAAGTTGTCGACACAAATGAGGGGCAAATGGAGAGTGAAATATATATATATATATATATATATATACATAACATATAAACCACAAATTGGACGTGGAGGAAGGAGATGTAAGGGGCGGTGGAAAGCAGTCCAAGATGACTGCAAAGAATGGAGGAAGAGAGAGAAAGAGTAGGCGCAACAAGTGGGAAAACTTCCCTATAAATACCGAGGGGAATTTTAAGAGAAATTAGAAAAAGAAGGAAGAAACGTGAGAAGCTGAGAGCTGAATTGAGTTCAAAGCATTCAGAAGTGAAGAAGAAAAAGAAAAACCAAAAGAAATGAGTGGGAAACTATGAGCCAAAAGCTCACACGGGTAAGTGAGATTCATTTCTATTTTTCATGATTCAAGTATATTCATTTAGTTTTTAAGTGTAGGGTTCAAACAAGCATGAAAAATAAGGAATTTAGGAAGAAACTGAGGGTCATTTGGTGTGGAAACAGAGGAGAAAAGTGGAATTATAGGTAATAAGGATAATTCGGGTTTGTGAGATTTCATGCATTAAACTTGAAGTAAACGATGAGAAACTAATCCTCTTAGGTGCAGAAACGGATTGGGAAAGAATTAGAGTCAAAACAATCAAGAAATTGTTACGAAATTAGAAAAAAAACAATTCGTCAGAATATCACCGGAGCTACGGCTCTTCCTATTTCATGAAGATCCTATGCTCCAATCTAAAAACTAAACTTATATATGAGATCCTCATGAACTAGAGATTCGAATCCCATTGAAAAAGACAAGGAAAACAGTCACCGGCAAGTCGCCATTGCCGAAAGGGACACCGGAACCTCACTGGATAATCAGGGAAGAAGATGATGAATAGTATCCTAAACGGTCTCATATGGTTGTTATATATATTAATACTGTATCGTTTTTAGCTGTTCTATTTTAATATATATGTTAGATGTGGCCTGTTTGGTTGTAGGAGTAAGGAATTTAAATTAATACTCATTGTTGGAACAGGATACAATATCCGTCTTTTAGCCCCACTGTCCACCGTTTGGCAATAGAATCATAAAAAAAATAAAAAGGGGGCTACTGCCCCCAAGATTTGATACCCAGACCACGCACCAAGGAAGGATTTTAATCCCACTGAATGGACTACTATGCCACGAGGGCACGTGTCCTAAATCCCACCAAATTAATATCAAATATTAATATAAATAATTAATTAAATTAATGTAAATTATCTCGATATCAAAAATTAGTAAATGAGTAGCGTTTTCTTTATGTAACAAATATTCTAAGAGACAGAGCCCCAAAAATAAAGACCTGTAAAAATGCTAAATGACCATAATACCCTAATGGTACCCGAACCCAAATGGAAGTCCACGAAAGCCTAAACCGACTTTCTATGACATTTCAGACTCAATAGTAGAATCAAAATTAGTAAAAGGATACTTATAGTAACAAGGCATAAAATTTGATGAATAGCATTAAAATTGAGACGTGGTTACTGATATATAAGGAACTCGAAAGGAAAGGAAAAAATCACAGGATACTGATCTAGGAACGCATTAAAAGGTAAGTAAAACATAATCTCTCACATATGGTATTTCCAAGCCATGTTTATTCCATTACTGTCAAACTTGTACTCTTGAACGCACCAGATATTATTGTTTTCCACAATGTGATATTGTTCTATCTTGTGGACATTTATTGACTGCTATATCATTGTTATCATGTTATACCATGCCTTGAAAAGCCTACTGTTATGTCTTTACTGAATATATGATATTCTATTTTTATACTCTTATGGAATCACGAATGATCATGATATGTTATGAATGTCGGATTTGTGCTCAGTGACAATATCCATCCGATGCTTTCTGATTTACTGGAGACCTACGGGTCAAGTCCGTGAACAGACATATGGCAATTCATTGTAGTTTTCAATGGGGAGTATGCTGGGCCCCAAAAGACCAAGGGCATGCCGAACCCTAAAACAGTGTAAATGCATCTCTTATGTGATTGATATGATTACGATTATTGAATGGTACTATTCCCTATAATTTATCTTATACTAAGAGAACATTCCTTATTGAATTGATTGTGATAGATTCATTGTGGCAATACATTCATGTTGATACATTGTTATTGAGAGTTTCATGTTGATGTTATATTCACTACTCCTTATTGAACATTGTGACCCCCATTGTTTATTGGCCATTATGGAAATTGTTCTCATTGGCTATTACAGCATCTCATTTCTTATGATTGGTTATCATATTCATATTCATGGATTCATGTTCTTTTATAATCACCAATACCCGTGTTAGAGATGAAAATTTACTTGCTGAGTTTTGTTAGCTCATTCCATATTACTTACCATTTTTCAGGTAGTGATGTTGCAAGACCCCAGTAAGAGTCTGAGAGCGTAGGAGGACATTTTGAGGAAATGTACTAGTCTATGATGTAGTTCTCCCATGTATTCACCACCAACGGGTGCTGTTATGTTTAGTCCTTATTTTAACACTTGTAGAACCATATGATATATTTAAAGACTTCCGTTGTTTATTGTTTTGAATTTCTAGTGCATTACATATTATTACTATGATACAAAAATGAAAAAAGTAGGGACGGCCTTAAGGTCGGCCCCGTGACACGAGATTCGCATAGAGTGGGTTTCGAGTCGTGACAGCTTGGTATCAGAGCTGTAGGTTTAGATTCTGAGTCATGGGAGACAGGACTAGAACTAGGAACCGATAGATAAAACTAATGTTTTTATGATATAGATTTCATGCGATCATTGACTATTATCTTATACATTGACTAGTCATCTTACTGGTTATCTTTACAGACATGGTTAACACGAGGAATAATTCGGTACCTATAGATCGATTAGAGAGGTTGATGGAGAGAGTCATTGAGTTTCTACCCCAAGTTCAGGCCAGTACGAGTCAGCCAGTACGACAGGAGCAACCTGTCAACATGGGTAGCAACGTAGACGGCCGTTAGGGAAACAAGAGAGACTCCACATTTCTATATGAGCGATTTCAGAAGATGACACCCGCAACATTCGATGGTACTAGAGGAGCCACTATAGCTGAGGAGTGGTTTTTAGATATGAACAGGATTTACGATATCATGACATGTACTGAGGTCCAAAAGGTGGCATACGCCACGTATATGCTCAAAAGGCGGCGTACAGGTGGTGGATTATAGAGAAGACCAAGGAGCCAGGCATGGACTAGCAGCGATTAACTACGGTCTTCAACAATAAGTACTTCCCTCAAGAGGTACGGAACCGGAGGGTTGCCAAGTTTATGATGCTACAACAAGGAGGGATGACGGTAGAGCAATATGAGGCCACATTTACTAAGTTGGCCAGATTCGCTCCAAACGTCATCAACAGTGAGGATTTGAAAGCTCGGAAGTTCGAGGAAGGGCTGCGGTGGTCTATCAAGGATAGACTTAAACCCTAGTGGTTAACCACTTATGATGAAGTGATAGAGACTGCACAGATTATAGAGAGGAATGGTGAAGAGTTTGCTAAAAGGCGAGGGAATCAAAGGTCAAGAGGCAGTCAGAATAGGAGGCAAGGGCCTTCTTCCTCTGGGCAGGGGTCCACATTTACTAGACTAGGAGTTGGATTACAAGCAACGGGGCTTGGTTAGAGGAGGCTGAGCAACACTAGAGGGGGGCGCAGCCAAATACCCCTACTGCGAGAAGGTCCACAGGGGCCAATGCCTCAAAGATAGCCACACTTGCTACTATTGTGGCCAGGAAGGACATTTTGCAAAGGAATGCCCTCAGAAAGGCCAAACCATGGCAAGAACTACCTCAGTGAGAGCGCTAGCGACAACAGCAACATCATCTAGATCCCAAACCCACAGAAATGGGCAAGG